>JABACO010000010.1:7456458-7521572 GCA_013339895.1 Ephydatia muelleri | reverse complement strand
AGTCTTCTGTATACCATACCCCCCCCCCCTCCTCCCTTTCCCACCCCACTTTTGGTCAATATATTTTGACAATCTCATCAAGGAACAATAGCCACATGTAGTGGTATGGGGACATGATGATGTACAGTGTATGCATATCTAATCCTATGGGACAGTGCATGTAGCCACACGCACCTATGTACAGCCTCAAGTGAGGGCTCTATATCATGCAGTTTGACATGAAGAGAGTATGCAAGTGGGTATTAGAGTGTCATAATGTTTTGCCACAAGTGTAGGAGCGCTTATAAGTGTGTGTATGTGTGCGTGTATGCAACTATTGTTTTTGCTACATGTGTAACAGTGTGTAAAGGCCGGCATACACGGGGGCGACTTCCTGCCGATTTGTCGCATGCAACTCAAATGAATAAGGACAAATGTTCCGCAAACCATCAGTAAACTAAAAAATTACGGAACTTTTACCCATATTCATTCGAGTTGCATGCGACAAGTCGTCGCCCCGTGTATCATGTCCAGAAATTGTGGACATCAGTGCATAACTCGGCTTAGAATTGGAATTAAAAAATTCTGATTTAACCGTTAAACTCACCAGACACTTTAGAGATTTATCACGTTATTAAAACAGCTAATTAATTTATAATGTATATTATTGTTTTCGCCTTTTAATTAATTAATTGTACGTCTGTATGGTAGGGAAGTTAGGTGAGGTCATTGCTTTTACATAAATCCTGCCAAACTAAGGCTATCGTCGATTTTAGTGATCTAACCATACGCATGCATACGCGTTAGATTGTAACTCGTGCCCCTGCCATTTATCCTTCGGACAGAGGTGTTTTTTTAAAACTATGTTATTGTTACGGGCCGATATCGTATGTGCTTGTGCAGGGGCGGATATGGGAATTCTGGAAGGGGGGGGGGGGGGGGGTCCGACATGAATAATTGATAGGGGGAGGGTGCGGGAGGAAGCTTTTGACGGATCGTCATCCCGCACATAATTGGTGACATTCTATAGAAACTTGAAAAGGGGGGGCGAATACTGTGCGTGGTTCGGTTTGGGGGACTCTATTCTCAGTGCAACTCATAAACTGCGTATCCTAAATTAATGAGTAATCCCTATTTAACAGACTTATTTTCCTATCATGGCAGATAGCTGTGGAATTAAAATACGTATTTATCGCCATTTCACATTTGACACTGAATGAACTAATAAAACAGTATATTGGTACAAAATACAAGATTGAAACATTTTTCTGTTGTGTTTGCTGATAAAAGCTTCACACACCTCAATATCAACATCACTATGCAAATGCATCAGTGCTAATCCAGCAAAACGCTCAGAACTCATTGTACTTTGTAAATAGGATTTAATACGCCTCAATGCTGAAAAAGACCTTTCTGCTTCACAGCTCGACACAGGTATAGTGCAGGCAATAATTAATAGTACTCGCATGTTGGGGAAAACATCTTCATCAGCTGCATGGATACAATGTGCCAGATCTGCAGGAATGATGTTATCAAGGGATTCAGATTTAGTTTCCATAAACGTTGCCACTGTTTTAATTCAGATAGAAGTGATGAAGCACTAGGTAAATCACGTTCCCAAAACAACAAACATTTTGCAAGATCTTGTAAATCACTGTGATTAATTATTAATATTGGAACTAGATAAAATAAGTGACTGCCAACCATACTGTCACGATGAAACTATTGTTTAGTTCTTGTTCCATGTGATCCAAGAATGGTATTGCCACATTAATTCTATAATAAACTTCAGGATCTGGATTTTCTGGACCTGCATTAGCCCTGTGTTGCTGTCTTCCAGATAGAAGTGGAACTGTAAGTACTATGCCTAACTCACTACCAATTCTGCTAGCATCCATAAACCAATCATGAAATCTTTTTCAATGTTCTCTCTGAAAATTGCAATATCACTGATGACACTGTGTATCAAGTTATAGGCATGCACAATATCCTCATCTTGCGTCTTACCCATATCTGCATGTGTCAAAAAATATAAATAACTGAAGTATAAAAAAGAAACTCCAGGCCCGTAGCGAGGTAAGTCTGAAATGGAGGGGGACGGGGGGGGGGGGGGTGGGTTGGATCGATTTCTAATAGGACTGCGGGGGGGAGGAGTAGTCTAAGTGGTGTGTGCATGTGGGCCCTCATGCATTCACGCAGCTGCATTCACGTAATGCGATCGGGTGGGTGAAGTCATGACAGGCGCGCGATTCCTGTACGCATAAATTACCTTTTGCTTTCTTTGAAAAGTAATTCAAGATACTTTCCGAGCCCGAGTGAACACGCTTAACGCTCTCTAGAACAATGAATATCACGTGGGATGTTGTTTGTTGGTTTCGCTAATGAATTAAAGTATTAATCATTCATCATCAGGTCTGGGGGGGGTCCGGACACCACCGACCCCCCCCCCCCCCCCCCCCCCCCCCTGTATCCGCCACTGTTGTGTCCTGACTCAACTGACGTTCCTACTATCTACTGGCGTGTGAACAGTTCTTCTCTTGATGGTGCGCTCCTTTTGGATTTCAGTACACAAGGACCATCGTACGAGCTGTTTATTCATATTGGCCTACGGTACTCCGACTAAAGTCGAGAAAGGTTGTTTTCCCATAAGTATCTATGGTTTTCCTAATAGTTGTTAGAATAATAACTGGAATCATATAGGTGGCTTTCGTTCTTTTGGTTATAGTACTAGCATAAGTTAACTTAGATAGGCCCATCGGGGTCGTTAACCACCCCTCCACCTTGCAACTTGTCGCTAATAGTTCATAACCGTAACCCATGTTCTGTTCTGTTGCGTCCCTAATCTGTTGTATCCATTCTGTTGCAGTTCTGGGGACACCAAAAAACTTGGCCGCCAAACTTTCTTGCACTACCGGCGTATACGCTACGTAGGGAGATATACGAGGGTCTGGGTACATCAAGTTGGTGGTCAGCATCACCCTCAAGCAAGCTACAAACCAGAGCCTCAAATAGAACGGGCTGCTAAACGACAACGATATTGGCAGAGTCCTGAACATGCTCATTCAGCGAAAAGTTAAGGCCACTCAATGGTGTGTCATACATGTACACAAAGCTACCTACTCTTACTACATTTGTACGTGGTGTGATATGGGCGTGCATTATGCAATCACGGGACTACATGTATATACAGGTACTGGTACTTCTTGTGGGAGCTTATAGGGATCAGATGTGTATCTGTATTGTTAGAAATGCCCTAATGTGCATACGATTAGGGTCGACTATCTTTGGTCAATAGTAACTATGAGGCAATAGTGATATCAAAAGCAAGGGGAAAAGGGTTAATGATAAGGAAAAATGGAGTAGTCCTATATTTAGACTGTAGCACACATTGTAAGGCATTACGTTATTCATGTGTTCATACTACCCTTGTTCCCTTCCTTTTGTACACCACCTTTGCCTTTAAGTTCTATATCCCACCAAGTTTCTCATAGAGAATATTTTTACTTGTGTAACTACACTGTGGATCTGGGGATCCTCCCCAAATGCTAATTTCGCTAAGCAATGTTATCAGTCAATCAGAAATGATGTGAAGAACCCATAAGCATTAAATATCTAATTAATGAGACAACAGTACAAACGCACACAATACATTATGTGTGTGTGCAGGTGGAGGAGGAAGGAGAGGTGGTGCTAGATGATGAGGATGAGGGAGGAGTGGTGCAGGTATCTGGTTGTGTTGTACTCCTCCAAGATCTTCTTACAGCCTGAATGCCTCCATGGAGCCAGTATTCATCATTGTGCTTGGTGTAATGCCTTTTCAATGTAGCATACTTTCATAAGCAGTCAATCCTGGCATTCCATTTATTGCTAGAGAAGTACACCCTCTTTGCATCGTCATTGTGATTTTCAACACCTAAGCATATAAAAAAATTGCACTGCAGTTTCCATTCAGAATCACCATCAATTGATATATACACACCTTGGCCTGAAACTGTTCGTAGATTACCATACTGCCTAATGCACTCTGGTACATGGTATACCATACAGTGCATGTATGGTGTAACATGACTCTTTTCGTAACCTCCTGCAGGTATTGACATCAATCCATTGCTTTGCCTAATAGAAAACATAATCAGTAACAGTTCTCAGTACTACTTACACCTTAACGTTCTGGTGTATAGTGTCAGGATGAATTGGCACTTCAGCAGATAAGGTGTTGCAAAGCTCTTGAAAGTCCTGCCATCCATGTTAATGAACCACATTACTGATCAGTCAGGCCTTCTGCTTACCTTCCAATCACAAATGCCTTTGATATGTCTTCACAACCTTTGACGGCAGCTCTTGTGTGGTTGGTTACCTGCATGTTCAGAAACAAAATACTTATTTTGAGGGGGAAAGGATGCAGATATTTAGCATTACAATGTTGTACACAGATCTATATGCATGCATCCCTCCTTGGCAAGTGTGTTGGTTTGGGTCACATATGTGGTATGTACTGACTGCATGCTATATACAGTCGCGGCTCGGAAATAAGCACATTAGCACTTCCGCAAATAAGCACATTAGCGGTATTTTTAATGGCATTCACCCTAATCTTATGGCAACTGTTGGTGTACTTAGCAGATCTAACCATCTGTTACGTAATGAGTTTCATAGTTTACACGCCAGTAAACAGGGTTGCACTCTATCTACATTGTGGGTGTTAATTTGCAAGATAAAAGAATTTAAAATTACATGTAAAGAAAATAGTACTACATGATACACAAGCACCAGTAATTGCACTGAGGAATTTGCGAGATGATTAAAATGATCTCAGCACGCGCGCGCACGCGCACACACACACACACACACACACACACACACACACACACACACACACACACACACACACACACACACACACACACACACACACATGGACGTTGCAGACAAATGACAGTGAAGTAAGAGCAGGTTAGGCTGGCTACCACTGGGGTTAAGTATAGGTTCAAATGTATGATTATCAGTGTTGCCTAATCACCAGGCCCCATATATAGTATGTATATACTGGCTGTAACCGTGCCCCTTTCATAGTGCACTATGAAAGGGGCACGGTTACAGCCAGTATATACATACTATATATGGGGCCTGGTGATTAGGCAACACTGATAATCATACATTTGAACCTATACTTAACCCCAGTGGTAGCCAGCCTAACCTGCTCTTACTTCACTGTCATTTGTCTGCAACGTCCATGTGTGTGTGTGTGTGTGTGTGTGTGTGTGTGTGTGTGTGTGTGTGTGTGTGTGTGTGTGTGTGTGTGTGTGTGTGTGTGTGTGTGTGTGTGTGTGTGTGTGTGTGTGTGTGTGTGTGTGTGTGTGTGTGTGTGTGTGTGTGTGTGTGTGTGTGCGCGTGCGCGCGCGTGCTGAGATCATTTTAATCATCTCGCAAATTCCTCAGTGCAATTACTGGTGCTTGTGTATCATGTAGTACTATTTTCTTTACATGTAATTTTAAATTCTTTTATCTTGCAAATTAACACCCACAATGTAGATAGAGTGCAACCCTGTTTACTGGCGTGTAAACTATGAAACTCATTACGTAACAGATGGTTAGATCTGCTAAGTACACCAACAGTTGCCATAAGATTAGGGTGAATGCCATTAAAAATACCGCTAATGTGCTTATTTCTGAGCCGCGACTGTAAGTGAGTGATGTTAGAACTTGACTGTGGGCAGCCAAATTATTCATTGCCTATTGTCTCTATAATTAATGTTTTTACAGCAGTTATGCATCTTCATGCACATGTGTGTGGTCATAAAATAAACAATATTGTGTAATGTAACTACATGTAAGGTTTCTAACGTTCCACCCTTTCCACACAACACACACACACACACACATACACACACACACACACACTCACCAGTTCCTGATAAATATCTGCCTTGAGGGACTAAGATAGAAAAAGACAAGATCATCATGTTGCTCGTCCTTGAGAATTTAGCACCATCACCACTGAATCTTCTCACCGGGCTGGAACAAAGTTGGACATTCCCCAAGCTGCAAATGAATGCAAAGATATACAATATGGGACAGTGTCCAGCAAAAACCCTTCTGGGTAGTTTTTCGAGTTTTCTATTTTTTTTTTTCATAAGCCTCTATCACATTACATGTATTCTTACGCATCCAAAGTTGGACTATCCATCATAAAGTTATTGGGCACTGAATTTATAGTTACCCATACATTTCCATGCGAGCATTACTTTTCTTTTTGCTAGACACACTGTCCATGTAAAAACACTAACCAGTCTAGTTATCTCCTTTGGTCTTGGTAAGAAAGAAATAGCACTTTCTATGTACCTTAGCGTGAATGTTAAGCTGGAGCCTAGTCAACTTCCAGAGGGTAGGTATCATATATCAAGCCGACGAGGTCCGTACAAGCAGATCGAAGGTCGATTGTTTTCGAACGCTCAGTCGCTGCATGTAGATCACGTGGTTTATGATGTTTTATAAAGGTTAGAGGTGATTCTCAACTACAATATGGATTTTAGGTGTTCATTGTACTTTTTGTACTTTATGTACAGCACATTCCAAAGGGCATCGGTTGTCTGGCTCGTTGCTATGGGACTACCGGAACATTGGGGCGTAGGGCCTATTTTCCACAATTTCAATGAGAGCAAACAGCCGTGGCCGGTATATCGGTATCGGTACATCACTATCACTATCATCAGTATCAAGATGGGATAGGGAGGAATTGCTACCTAAGTGTTGGGATCCACTTTGCAATGATCATTTGTTGCAACAGCACAAGCTCATTCGTTGGAAGCAGTTTGGAATTTGAAAGCCAAGAAAATAAAGCCAGTATGCACTGAGGACTGCACGTACCAAAAATAGCAATGAAGAAGTCACTGGATACGTTTAATAAATAATACGGCTAAGTGTCCTCTTTTAATCACTTGTCTACACCCTTAAATGGCAGGTTTCTTTATTTCGCAATGAGCTCGGTCAAGGAAATGTAGGTGTGGCATATTGAATGGTAGAGGAAGTAGCATATTATCGCTATTACTAGTGGTGTGCCAATAAGAAATTACGTGTAGAAAGCAGTTGACACTGAAGCTCAGTACAATCCATTTACATTATTGACCAGTGCAGTGGCCCACAACCCTGTCTAATGGTCAGATGAAAATGCTGAGTTACATATATGTGTACACGTCTATCATGCATATTTATAATGCACATTTGCCTATGCAAAACACATGATGCTACAGTACACAACATACACTTAGACAAAAATATATAGTTGCATTGAAATGAACACTTTTGGAAAATAATAAAACCACATCAGTGAGGAAAATGAGGGAGGCCAGCTCCATCATCCATGCCATGTCCACTTCTCCATTTTACCCTGGATCCACGCAAGCAATAGTTTGTTGCACATTAAGCAAAAGCCATTCTGGCACTAGCCTCGTCCCCAGGCCGTCAATTTAAGTAGACGGCCTGGTAGCTATTGCCACTATGTTAGTGCGCTTGCGCTGGCCATTACGTGAAAACACGTAATCGTATACTTAGCTTGTAAACCTTTCCGTAAGCTAAAAAACAAATCGACTTCCCGTAACCTGTAGGAAACCAAGGGAACACATCTCGACCGTTGTACAGATGAAACAGTGCAAAAGGTTTACAAGCTAAGTATACGATTACGTGTTTTTCACGTAATGGCCAGCGCATGCGCACTAACATAGTGGCAATAGCTACCAGGTCCTAAACTTAAATTGACGGCCTGGGGACGAGGCTATTCTGGCACGAGACCATCCCATTACTTCAGAATGTGACTTCTCCCACTTCATCGCAATTTGGTCACACAGGCGCTTCATCAGGTGTTGTGCATCATGACCCAAGACCCCACCCATCTACAGAGACTAAAAAAGGTGTAAATGAAGCATGTTTTTCTTCAACAGCTGCAGAGTACTTTCTTTTCTTTTCCTGTTCTAACACAACATCAACAGTGCAACTAGCATAAGACTGGACGTCAGTGTCTACGACACGAACATCTAGCAACGCCACAGTTTGTGGCTGCCACACTCCTCGTATGCTGAGGTCAGCAATTAAAGCTGGTCTACCACTGGAATCATCTGCTTCCTGTACAATGGGTTCTCTTACAACATCTTTGTACACAATAGCGGCCAAATCACCTAGAGCATCTCGCACTTCATTATGGCGCTGGTTAACAAGGCCACCTTTTTTACAATCAAGAGCATGTTGAAAGCTGAATTCTTCTCCACATCCATCACACTGTGCTGGTGTTTTAAGAAGAGGCCGATGATAACGTAGTGAAAGTGCATCTCTATCATGCATATGCTTTTCTTGTATTCACAAGGGTAAGCAATCCTAATACTCATGTGTCATATCCTGCCATGCCACTTCCACATGATCATGTGTGATGAGTTTTGACTAACAGCTATAGAATATAAAAAATTAAAACACACACGCACAACTGTAAGAGTGCTATTCAAAATACAGTTCTATATAACTATCTGAGGCATATAGTTATATCTATATAACTATCTGAGTTATTATAGTATAGAATTCTAAAGAGCTGTGATCACATTGGAAGAGACAACAGTTGTTGTCATGTTATCATTGGTCATCGTCATAGTTTCATTAGTAGACTTGATTTCACAAGCAGTCGTGATGGTTTCATTAGTAGACATCATGGTTTCATTAGCAGACGGTTGTTTGGATGGGGGTTCATCATAGGTGAGGTGAATGCTGCTCACTTCACCAAACTGGTCATCATTTTTAATTGCAACATCATTGTCAACCACAATCTGTTCTGTCTTTTTCATACTCATTTCATTTTCAATAGTAACTTCATATTTTCTCTGGGTGCTATTAGTGAAACCAAAAATAGATGCATTGTAAGCGTACACATTTAAAGAATGTTCTGTGTCAATGTGTGCGAGAATGGTAATTTTGATGTGAATTGATTTTTAATTATCACATGCAAAACAATCTGTAAATAAATAATTCATATTAAATTGCAATTTTAAAAAGAGCAATTTCATCAGCATAGTAGGCTATGGAAAAGCAAGTGTGCAGATGTGCATATCACTTAAATAGCGGTGGCATAATTTGATTTGTAACCAGTCAAACAAGGTTTGTTTATAACTTTTAATTATGATTCAGTAGGGTTTATCAAATGACAACATTCAACTGATATATATACATCTATCTAGCAAGATTATTTTCATCCCCCTAAACAGAGGGATAGACCGCAATATCGATCTATGTAAAAGGTATGTGGTGATGCATGATATGAGACCTACCGGCAACAGCATTTTTTGAACAGTACAGCCAAAAGCACCAAAATAATAACTGCAATCACCACAGCAGCTACAGCAATTGCAGCAATCACACCCACACTCAATTTAGATGTGGGTTGAGTGGACGATGCCACGCTAACAACCACAAAGCCAGCTTTTAGCAATGCAGCATTGTTCATCTGAGGGCAAAGAAATATACTAAATCTTTGGTTTTCTGTAATTTAAATACCTACCATCAGAGCCTGTGTGACAACAGCAGCACTTAACACAGCACTAGATGTCTGTACTTGCAGGGTGATCACAATACCAGCAGCACTGTTTACAACACTCCTGATGATCACCACATACTGAGTGTTTGTCACTTGTCTAGGCTCAGGAGCATATGCAGAAATGAAATCCAATGCATTTCTTCCGAGGTCTTATATGACTTACCTTGAACACCTGTTGCCAGTACAATATGTTTGGAAAATGCTTTGAACTGTATTCTCAAAATTTGTCCGTACCTCAAGGGTGAACTGTGTATATAAGTATGGTTGGTAACCATATGGATATACATCATTTAACTGTTTGCCATACTTTATCAACTGTGTATCCAGAAAGTGTGACCAGCACAGTGTCTAGTGTTGTTAAGGCAGCTGCAAAGTGGTAAAAGGTCAGATTACCTTGTGTTAAATTAATTAAATAATCGTAGTGTAGTACGTTAGATAGGGTTGGACATTAACTTAGAAAGCATATACTTGCACAGCAGCTTAATAATTGCAATGGGACTTGAGTAATGCAAATATATCCCCTCCCTCACCTGTGCATGTGCTGCCATCAGGAGCCAGTTGATAGCCATACATACAGTAGCATGTTGTGGAGTTTCCATAGTTGCTCTTACAGATTTGTGAACATCCTCCATTTTTGCCATTACACAAGTCAATGTCTGTTAGAAGTTGGCACATGACATCACAATGTTATTGTATTTGACTTTGCACACTTACAGTTGCACGTTTTCCCATCAGAGCTCAAGTAGGAACCAGAGTAACAACTGCAGGTGTAGCTTCCAGCAGTGTTAGTACAAACTTGTGAGCAGCTACCATTATTGACTGCACATTCATTAATATCTGGAGAGAAAGGATAACATTACAGCTTGCCCTGCATGGTAATTGTTTCTACCATCCCACTAAATTGGCAGGTGCACACTCAGCAAAAAATCAGACACTGGGTATTGGCACACATTGTAGTTCCATTTACTTAGTTCATGAAATGAAATGTACCACTACAGCTGCAATAAAGAGCACACATCTATTTTTTTTTCATAGTCACTGTTGATGTGTTCTCTTCAATTGCATTCCCTTACATTGAACAAGGATGGTCGATGCCAACATAATTGTATGCTTTCTTTATGTGTTTTGAGCATGGTGCATGGCACAATGCATGCAATAGCCACAGGGCACTTATAAATATATGGAACCCTCATCCTCATCTCTTCCCCCACCTTACTCCCTCGCGTATGTTTATGTGGTGTTATATAATTGAGATAATATATATGTGCTGAGGTAAAGTTTTCTCATTCACCTTGGCATTTATTGTCAACTTTATTGTATCCATCAGGACATGGGCCACAGTTGGCACGTATTCCTGGGGCTGGAACATCCACGCATTGCACTCCAGGAAAACAAACCAGATCAAGACACCCATTGTAATCCATCTCACAGGAGGCTCCTGTCCATGCTGGCAATGACAAGGGATGTATTACCAGCTGGATGTAACAGTGCAGTGCTTACCTGGTGGGCATTGACAGTTCAGTGTAAGTGGGTTCTGTTCTACATTCAATATGCCATCTTGTGTACATGTGCCTCCATTTTTACAAGTGCATATCTGTAGCTGTGGAGTAAGCATGGCTGCAGAACCAAGTGTGTCATTAGCAAGAAATGAAATTGTCGCAGCAGTTGTATTGCTGTAGATTATACTGAATGAGTAGAGCCCATTTCTATTTGTGAGATTTCCCTGAAGGTTGCCAATGACAGTAATGATGAATTTGTTAGTGGCATTTACGGTGAAGCTATAGACAGAGACAGTGCTGGTGTTGATGAGGAACACTGCAGGACCCATAATAGTCGGTGGAAAACTGACTGCAGAAAGTTATGTTATCAAGGATAAATTAGTTCGATCATATTTCAAACATGATAATACTTACAGGCTATTATGTTGTTCATAGCATTTTGTGTTACAGTGCTCAGCGTTGCTAGTCCAATAGCCTTATTGCCTGTTTGGGCATAGTCAAAAATGCATGAAGGATCATTATTGCATGCAGACTTGACAGCATCTGAAGCATTCGCTAAAACATCTTCCAGAAATGCCGGAGCATATGTGGGGTAAGAATAATTTGCTGCAGAAGAGCCAGAAGGATATGTAAACAAACTTTCGTTTGATGCTATTTGATCTGTGGATGAAATGAGCATTTTCGATAGATAAAAAGGGAAAGATAAAGGAAGTGAAAACAGAAGCAAAATTGATTTTCCACTTACATGATTGGCCAAATATATAAATCTGTTTGTCAGTAGAGTTGGGTAGGAGCACTGTGCCATTAGGCAGTGCAAAATCATCATTTTGATCTCCATTGTAGTTTCCAAGCATCCCAGTTATGTTTTCAGTTGTGGATACTCCAATTTCAAACACTGGAAGACCACTTACAATAGAAATAGTAACTGATATACCATTTGTAAATATAGATGCAACATTGCTGATTCCTGTTCTTGTAACATCAACCGTTTCTCCAGAAATTTGTGAGTTCACAGTTGTCAAATTGTTGGTTACATTCGCACCATTGATAAGAATAATAAAACCACTACCAACGGCTTGAATCTAATTGTTTTTAAAGGAAGTGGGAGTTCGAGCAAGATAAGTATTGTAGATGGAAAGTATGTGCATGCAACTGACCTCAACATAGTCACTTCCTATTGATCCAAATGCAAAGCCGACGAATTGTGTTGCTGATGTGTTTACAATAGGTGCAGTTCTTGCTTGAAATAGGAAAG
The DNA here is from genome assembly GCA_013339895.1 of Ephydatia muelleri. Classification (NCBI taxonomy): domain Eukaryota; kingdom Metazoa; phylum Porifera; class Demospongiae; order Spongillida; family Spongillidae; genus Ephydatia; species Ephydatia muelleri. The sequence goes on along the minus strand of JABACO010000010.1, from coordinate 7,509,268 downwards.
TGGAGTCCAGTTGCTGTTGGAACACCTTATACTCTCCCCACCCATTGAATGTGTATGTCTTGCCATCCAAAGTAGTAAAATGAGGATCTCCATTTGCAATTGCTGAACAAAAGGTGCATTAATGTGTAAAACAAAATCTCATTTGATTACATGGAAACTCTGTTTAAAACAAAAGAGCAACTCTGTGCCCTTGATTGAACATACCTCTACGTTGTGGCATGTAAAAAGAACAATAATTACGTGCTCGTCGCTCAAAATAGAGATTACACATTCCCGCCACACCACAGCAGGCTTGCTGAAATGACGCATCATACTGCTGATAGTCACTTAACGAGGTCCCAACTGGTGGGAACAGCAGAGGTGTGCTCATCTCTGGTAACAGGGCACCACTTGATTTGCTAATTGGAGACAGAAAACAATGGTATTTGTGTTGCTATAATGACTAGTAATTTACTCACGCATAACAGCAGTAACGAGTTGGATATACACCTCTGATTTTAGAAGGTTTTGACTGGTAGTAGCATGAAACGTTGTTCTGTCTGACATCATTTGCAAATCGTGTGTCCACTTGAACCTGCATTCTGCTGCATGGACAAGGTTGCTGAATAGTAGTGGTAAGTGAAGCACCATTAATGCTGAATCTTGTGATGTCATTATTGTAGTTTGTTAAACATTGTCTTTTGAGTTTTTGTATGTCACTTGTACTTTTGCCAATATTGTACACTACATTGCTCCATGGATATGTTGAGTTGTTGCATGCAATGCCACCAATTTGAGCTGTTGTTGAGAAGTTATAATTAGTGTAGTCTGTTCCACCAGCATTGAATCCTACAACGGCATAGTTAAACTGTGACTGAACCCATTGAAGTAGCTGACAGTTGTATGTAAAGATTGCATAGGACTGAATAGTGTCTGTTATGACAATAGCTTGATAAGTGTTGGTCTAGAAAACAAAACAATGGCATTGTATTATAGTAAAGCAATACTTTGACATGACTAATGCATACCACATTCAGGGCTGAAGAAGTTGGAATACTTCCATGGGGAAAGGGGTGTGCACCATTCCATTGTGCCACTAACATCCATGTTCCAGTGAAATTAGTTCCTGTTGTATCTGAAATGAATGCATTGACATCGGCCAATTGGCTGGTAAAGACTTGGTAGGTGACATTGCCGGCTAATCGTAGGTCATTGTCACTCCAGAATGGGGCAACAACATATGCATTTCTGGTAACAGCATTGGTGGTGGGGAAGAGTTGTGGATTGTTTGATGTATACCCTGCTCCAAACGATATGATACCATTGGCACCCACCTATAGTGTTGTATAATGTTGTCAAACACATCTACTCAAATTGCATAGTACGTACATATGCTTGATACTGAATTGATGTTCCAAAGGGGATACCCTGGTTTGAATAAATTGGATTTGAATATCCATCATCAGTGCCTTTCAATACTGCAACAGTTCCTCCCAAAGCCACAAATGGAAGATAACCTGTGGTGGATGTTTGCAAGTATGTGAGTAGAAATGAGGATTTTTGAACATCTATTCCTATTCTTGATTGTTTCAATGTAAAAGGCTGTATGTGCAAAGTACACAGCCTTTTAACAAGGAAATCTTTGATACATTGTAGGTGAGATGCTAAATCACTTCAGGTAGTTCCAATCTTTAATCATAATTTCATGTCTTAACAATGTATTGCAGTAGTGAAATTATTTTCACCTTTTGGCTAATCATTGTTATTTCTAATGGCATAGTCACAATTAATTTTGAACAGCTGCAAGTGTACTGCCAAATATTTATTTCTACCTGACATTGGTATGTGAATAATATAAGATTGAGGAACACGTAGAACATCATTGGTCAGAATATCTGATGAAGGACCTTATGGCTTTGATTTTGAATGCAGACATCCAGAATAGTCAAGCTTGTGGCACCACAGAGTCCTGTGATGCCTTTACACCCACCCAAACACACATGTAACCTTCTATTTTTTTCTCAGAATATCACTAATTATTTTTCATGAAACTCTTTCAGCATCAGCATTGTTAAGCAGGCAGTGTAAGAGCTATCTCAGCAAAATTCACAGCCTTGGGAATTGCATAGCAGCTGCATGGGCCTATAGCAGCCCACGTTGACACTAGGGCATTAAATACTCATTTGATATCAGCAGCACATTTAGATAACGTTCCACAAAAAGAATAACTAAATAAAAATTTAACTCTACAGGATGGCAATACATTCCCAGCATTGCCATGACTTCTACGTCTCCATCAACCTCTCGAATCATTTATCAGACAATCTATCCAGCTGACCAATACACTATATGAACAAAGCTAAGAGACTTACGTGTGCATTTTGTACCACCTACGTCAAGCCGATAACCTGCCCTGCAGGAGCAGATGTAGCTTCCATTAGTGTTATTACAGAACTGTGAACAGCCACCATTGGTGCTGTTGCACTCATTAATGTCTGTTAAATTTGAAAGGGTACAATGAATATTCTTGTTGGGCTCAAATGAGACTTACCATTACAAAACCCATTATCCATCCTGAAACCAACTAGACATGAGCAGGCATAGCTACCATTCATGTTAGTGCAGATTTGAGAGCAATTTCCATTGTTGGATAAACATTCATTAATGTCTAATTGGTGTAAAGTGTGAATGAGCCGTCACACATTTGCTAGATAAACTTACCAATGCATGTCCTGTTATTCACACTTAATACATAACCAAGTTGACATGAACAGATATAGCTTCCATTGGTATTAGTACAAGTCTGAGAACAACTTCCATTATTGGACAAGCACTCATTAATATCTGTAACAATGAGAATGAGTTGATTGGTATTCATACTTGACTTGAGAGACTTACCAGTGCAAGTTTTGTTATCACCACTCAATGCAAATCCAATCCTACATGAGCAAGTGAAGCTTCCATTGGTGTTGGTGCAGAAATGGGAGCAGTTTCCATTGTTCATCTGGCACTCATCGATGTCTGTTGAAAAGGAGATAGTGAATTTAACTAAAATAAAGACTTGTTGAGAGCACCTTTGTACATATAGTGCAAAGAAAACATTGTCATGCATTAGTGTTTCCAGTGCCAGACAAGAAGAAATTATGTGTGGACCAAACAGAAGTAAATGCCATGGTTTTACGGGCAAGGATAGCTCTTAACATCATTCTTGTAACTGTTTGACAACCTTGAATATTTAAGCTCTCTGCACAAAATTGCTTTACATTGCTCTTACCAACACATGTTTTGTTGTTTGCAGATAGGACAAATCCAGTTTTACACGAGCACATGTAACTTCCATTGGTATTATTGCACAAATCAGAACAGTTTCCATTACTTGTGTTGCATTCATTTATATCTGAAACATATCAACCATAAATCAACGGTACAATATCTATCATTTTTCTCACCGGAACATGTTTTATTGTCTGTTCCAAGACGATAACCTGAAGTACATAAACATATGGCTGATCCGTTCTGGTCTGTACATATGTCTGAACAGTTTCCATTCGGCATAGCACACACTCCAATAACTGGCAAAAAGTAAATTAAGGATATCTAAACATGAAAATATGGTTGACTCACATCTGCATGTCCTGAGGTCAGCATTCAGTTGATAAGTTGAGTTACATGAACACATGTAAGTTCCATTGGTGTTAGTGCAGATTTGTGAACAGTTGCCATTATTCATTGTGCACTCATTAATGTCTAGGAATGGAAAATTTAGATGTTCAATATTATGAGTTATCGTTTGTTTTAGAGTGACCATTAATGTCATTCATTAACAGCTCAGTGTAGGATGTCTGGTATAGGTTTAAATTATATAATTCAATGTCACTTAAATGGCTATTTCCTCATGGTTGATATTTCATTGCTCCAAATACCAGGCCAAACAGGAGGCACTACGTTTTTTACAGGCTGAAACCTTCAATTGTAAAATATTTTCTTTTACCATCGCATGATTGGTTATTGGCTTCCAACAGATAACCACGTAGACACGAGCAAGCATAACTTCCGTCCGTGTTTGTGCATATATGAGAGCAGTTGCCTTTGTTAGTGCTGCATTCATCGATGTCTAAAGAGCAATGGATGCTTGAATAATCTCTAATAAGGGTTAAAATCAGACATACCATTGCATGTTTTGCTATCAGCTCCCAACAGATAACCAGATTGACATGAGCAAACATAACTTCCATCCGTGTTTGTGCATATTTGAGAGCAGTTGCCTTTGTTAGTGCTGCATTCATTGATGTCTGAAGAGCATAGGATGCTTGAATAATCTCTAATCAGGGTTCAAACCAGACTTACCATTGCATGTTTTGCTATCAGCTCCCAAAAGATAGCCAGATAGACAAGAGCAAACATAACTTCCCTCCGTGTTTGTGCATATTTGAGAGCAGTTGCCTTTGTTAGTGCTGCATTCATTGATGTCTAAAGAACATAGGATGCTTGAATAATCTCTAATTAGGGTTCAAACCAGACTTACCATTGCATGTTTTGCTATCAGCTCCCAACAGATAACCAGATTGACACGAGCAAACATAACTTCCATCCGTGTTTGTGCATATTTGAGAGCAATTGCCTTTGTTAGTGCTGCATTCATTGATGTCTAAAGAGCATAGAATGCTTGAATAATCTCTAATCAGGGTTAAAATCAGACTTACCATTGCATGTTTTGCTATCAGCTCCCAACAGATAGCCAGATTGACAAGAGCAAACATAACTTCCATCCGTGTTTGTGCATATTTGAGAGCAATTGCCTTTGTTAGTGCTGCATTCATCGATGTCTAAAGAGCATAGGATGCTTGAATAATCTCTAATCAGGGTTAAAACCAGACTCACCATCACATGTTTTGCTATCAGCTCCCAACAGATAACCAGATTGACATGAGCAAACATAGCTTCCATCCGTGTTTGTGCATATTTGAGAGCAGTTGCCTTTGTTAGTGCTGCATTCATTGATGTCTAAAGAGCATAGGATGCTTGAATAATCTCTAATCAGGGTAAGAACCAGACTTACCATTGCATGATTGGTTATTGGCTCCCAACAGATAGCCAGATTGACATGAGCAAACATAACTTCCATCCGTGTTTGTGCATATTTGAGAGCAGTTGCCTTTGTTAGTGCTGCATTCATTGATGTCTAAAGAGCATAGGATGGTTGAGGTAATCAGGGTTCAAACCAGACTTACCATTGCATGTTTTGCTATCAGCTCCCAACAGATAACCAGATTGACATGAGCAAACATAGCTTCCATCCGTGTTTGTGCATATTTGAGAGCAATTGCCTTTGTTAGTGCTGCATTCATTAATGTCTAAAGAGCATAGGAATGCTTGAATAATCTCTAATCAGGGCTAAAACCAGACTTACCATTGCATGTTTTGCTATCAGCTCCCAACAGATAGCCAGATTGACATGAGCAAACATAACTTCCATCCGTGTTAGTGCATATTTGAGAGCAGTTGCCTTTGTTAGTGCTGCATTCATTGATGTCTAAAGAGCATAGGATGCTTGAATAATCTCTAATCAGGGTTCAAATCAGACTTACCATTGCATGTTTTGCTATCAGCTCCCAACAGATAACCAGATTGACATGAGCAAACATAACTTCCATCCGTGTTTGTGCATATTTGAGAGCAGTTGCCTTTGTTAGTGCTGCATTCATCGATGTCTAAAGAGCATAGGATGCTTGAATAATCTCTAATCAGGGTTAAAACCAGACTTACCATTGCATGTTTTGCTATCAGCTCCTAACAGATAACCAGATTGACATGAGCAAACATAACTTCCATCCGTGTTTGTGCATATTTGAGAGCAGTTGCCTTTGTTAGTGCTGCATTCATCGATGTCTAAAGAGCATAGGATGCTTGAATAATCTCTAATCAGGGTTAAAACCAGACTTACCATTGCATGTTTTGCTATCAGCTCCCAACAGATAACCAGATTGACACGAGCAAACATAACTTCCATCCGTGTTTGTGCATATTTGAGAGCAGTTGCCTTTGTTAGTTCTGCATTCATTGATGTCTACAGAGGATGCTTGAATAATCTCTAATCAGGGTTAAAACCAGACTTACCATCGCATGTTTTGCTGTCAGCTCCCAACAGATAACCAGATTGACATGAACAAACATAGCTTCCATCCGTGTTTGTGCATATTTGAGAGCAGTTGCTTTTGTTAGTGCTGCATTCATTAATGTCTAAAGAGTATAGGATGCTTGAATAATCTCCAATCAGGGTTCAAACCAGACTTACCATTGCATGTTTTGTTATCAGCTCCCAACAGATAACCAGATTGACATGAGCAAACATAACTTCCATCCGTGTTTGTGCATATTTGAGAGCAGTTGCCTTTGTTAGCGCTGCATTCATTGATGTCTAATAAGGATTCTTGAATAATCTCTAATCAGGGCTAAAACCAGACTTACCAATGCATGTTTTGCTATCAGCTCCTAACAGATAACCAGATTGACATGAGCAAACATAGCTTCCATCCGTGTTTGTGCATAATTGAGAGCAGTTGCCTTTGTTAGTGCTGCATTCATCGATGTCTAAAGAGCATAGGATGCTTGAATAATCTCTAATCAGGGTTAAAACCAGACTGACCATCGCATGTTTTGCTATCAGCTCCCAACAGATAACCAGATTGACATGAGCAAACATAGCTTCCATCCGTGTTTGTGCATATTTGAGAGCAGTTGCCTTTGTTACTGCTGCATTCATTTATATCTAAAGAGGATGCTTGAATAATCTCTAATCAGGGTTAAAACCAGACTTACCATTGCAAGTTTTCCTATCAGCTCCCAACAGATAGCCAGATTGACATGAGCAAACATAACTTCCATCCGTGTTTGTGCATATTTGAGAGCAGTTGCCTTTGTTAGTGCTGCATTCATTGATGTCTAAAGAGCATAGGATGCTTGAATAATCTCTAATCAGGGTTTACACCACTTACCATCGCATGTTTTGCTATCAGCTTCCAACAGATAACCAGATTGACATGAGCAAACATAACTTCCATCCGTGTTTGTGCATATTTGAGAGCAGTTGCCTTTGTTAGTGCTGCATTCATCGATGTCTAAAGAGCATTGGATGCTTGAATAATCTCTAATAAGGGATCAAACCAGACTTACCATTGCATGATTGGTTATTGGCTCCCAACAGATAGCCAGATTGACATGAGCAAAAATAACTTCCATCCGTGTTCATGCATAATTGAGAGCAGTTGCCTTTGTTAGTGCTGCATTCATCGATGTCTAAAGAGCATTGGATGCTTGAATAATCTCTAATAAGGGATCAAACCAGACTTACCATTGCATGATTGGTTATTGGCTCCCAACAGATAGCCAGATTGACACGAGCAAAAATAACTTCCGACCGTGTTCGTGCATAATTGAGAGCAGTTGCCTTTGTTAGTGCTGCATTCGTCGATGTCTAAAGAGCATAGGATGCTTGAATAATCTCTAATCAGGGTTAAAACCAGACTTACCATTGCAAGTTTTTCTATCAGCTCCCAACAGATAACCAGATTGACACGAGCAAACATAACTTCCATCCGTGTTTGTGCATATTTGAGAGCAGTTGCCTTTGTTAGTGCTGCATTCATTGATGTCTAAAGAGGATGCTTGAATTATCTCTAATCAGGGTTTAAACCACTTACCATCGCATGTTTTGCTATCAGCTCCCAACAGATAACCAGATTGACATGAGCAAACATAACTTCCATCCGTGTTTGTGCATATTTGAGAGCAGTTGCCTTTGTTAGTGCTGCATTCATCGATGTCTAAAGAGCATAGGATGCTTGAATAATCTCTAATAAGGGTTAAAACCAGACTTACCATTGCATGTTTTGTTATCAGCTCCCAACAGATAACCAGATTGACATGAGCAAACATAACTTCCCTCCGTGTTTGTGCATATTTGAGAGCAGTTGCCTTTGTTAGTGTTGCATTCATCGATGTCTAAAGAGCATTGGATGCTTGAATAATCTCTAATAAGGGATCAAACCAGACTTACCATTGCATGATTGGTTATTGGCTCCCAACAGATAGCCAGATTGACACGAGCAAAAATAACTTCCGACCGTGTTCGTGCATAATTGAGAGCAGTTGCCTTTGTTAGTGCTGCATTCGTCGATGTCTAAAGAGCATAGGATGGTTGAATAATCTCTAATCAGGGTTGAAACCAGACTTACCATTGCATGTTTTGCTATCAGCTCCCAACAGATAGCCAGATTGACATGAGCAAAGATAACTTCCATTGGTGTTCGTGCATAATTGAGAGCAGTTGCCTTTGTTACTGCTGCATTCATTGATGTCTAAGTGAGAGGAGTATCTTACTAACCTGACATGTGGAACTGTATGCCAAAATGTCTCCCCCATGCATCATGTGCATATTACAACATTATGTGCATAATAATACAATGTACTCCCTTTTCTTGAACTTGTTGGGTGGTTTAGATATATATCCAATTCTTGTATCTCACGTAGTACATATTTTAGCAACCTATTACGAATTGCTACTATGGACTTAGGTCATTTGGCCATATCAACCATAAATCAACGGTACAATATCTATCATTTTTCTCACCGGAACATGTTTTATTGTCTGTTCCAAGACGAAAACCTGAAGTACATAAACATATGGCTGATCCGTTCTGGTCTGTACATATGTCTGAACAGTTTCCATTCGCCATAGCACACACTCCAATAACTGGCAAAAAGTAAATTAAGGATATCTAAACATGAAAATATGGTTGACTCACATCTGCATGTCCTGAGGTCAGCATTCAGTTGATAAGTTGAGTTACATGAACACATGTAAGTTCCATTGGTGTTAGTGCAGATTTGTGAACAGTTGCCATTATTCATTGTGCACTCATTAATGTCTAGGAATGGAAAATTTAGATGTTCAATATTATGAGTTATCGTTTGTTTTAGAGTGACCATTAATGTCATTCATTAACAGCTCAGTGTAGGATGTCTGGTATAGGTTTAAATTATATAATTCAATGTCACTTAAATGGCTATTTCCTCATGGTTGATATTTCATTGCTCCAAATACCAGGCCAAACAGGAGGCACTACGTTTTTTACAGGCTGAAACCTTCAATTGTAAAATATTTTCTTTTACCATCGCATGATTGGTTATTGGCTTCCAACAGATAACCACGTAGACACGAGCAAGCATAACTTCCGTCCGTGTTTGTGCATATTTGAGAGCAGTTGCCTTTGTTAGTGCTGCATTCATCGATGTCTAAAGAGCATAGGATGCTTGAATTATCTCTAATCAGGGTTAAAACCACTTACCATCGCATGTTTTGCTATCAGCTCCCAACAGATAACCAGATTGACATGAGCAAACATAACTTCCATCCGTGTTTGTGCATATTTGAGAGCAGTTGCCTTTGTTAGTGCTGCATTCATCGATGTCTAAAGAGCATAGGATGCTTGAATAATCTCTAATCAGGGTTAAAACCAGACTTACCATTGCATGTTTTGCTATCAGCACCTAACAGATAACCAGATTGACATGAGCAAACATAACTTCCTACCGTGTTTGTGCATATTTGAGAGCAGTTGCCTTTGTTAGTGCTGCATTCATCGATGTCTAAAGAGCATAGGATGCTTGAATCAACTCTAATCAGGGTTTAAACCAGACTTACCATTGCATGTTTTGCTATCAGCTCCCAACAGATAACCAGATTGACACGAGCAAACATAACTTCCATCCGTGTTTGTGCATATTTGAGAGCAATTGCCTTTGTTAGTTCTGCATTCATTGATGTCTACAGAGGATGATTGAATTATCTCTAATCAGGGTTAAAACCAGACTTACCATCGCATGTTTTGCTGTCAGCTCCCAACAGATAACCAGATTGACATGAGCAAACATAGCTTCCATCCGTGTTTGTGCATATTTGAGAGCAGTTGCCTTTGTTAGTGCTGCATTCATTGATGTCTAAAGAGCATAGGATGCTTGAATAATCTCTAATCAGGGTTAAAACCAGACTTACCATCGCATGTTTTGCTGTCAGCTCCCAACAGATAACCAGATTGACATGAGCAAACATAACTTCCATCCAGGTTTGTACATATTTGAGAGCAGTTGCCTTTGTTAGTGCTGCATTCATCGATGTCTAAAGAGCATATGATGCTTGAATAATCTCTAATTAGGGTTAAAACCAGATTTACCATTGCATGTTTTGCTATCAGCTCCCAACAGATAACCAGATTGACATGAACAAACATAGCTTCCATCCGTGTTTGTGCATATTTGAGAGCAGTTGCCTTTGTTAGTGCTGCATTCATTGATGTCTGAAGAGCATAGGATGCTTGAATAATCTCTAATCAGGGTTCAAACCAGACTTACCATTGCATGTCTTGCTATCAGCTCCCAACAGATAGCCAGATAGACAAGAGCAAACATAACTTCCCTCCGTGTTTGTGCATATTTGAGAGCAGTTGCCTTTGTTAGTGCTGCATTCATTGATGTCTAAAGAACATAGGATGCTTGAATAATCTCTAATTAGGGTTCAAACCAGACTTACCATTGCATGTTTTGCTATCAGCTCCCAACAGATAACCAGATTGACACGAGCAAACATAACTTCCATCCGTGTTTGTGCATAATTGAGAGCAATTGCCTTTGTTAGTGCTGCATTCATTGATGTCTAAAGAGCATAGAATGCTTGAATAATCTCTAATCAGGGTTAAAATCAGACTTACCATTGCATGTTTTGCTATCAGCTCCCAACAGATAGCCAGATTGACATGAGCAAAGATAACTTCCATTGGTGTTCGTGCATAATTGAGAGCAGTTGCCTTTGTTACTGCTGCATTCATTGATGTCTAAGTGAGAGGAGTATCTTACTAACCTGACATATGGAACTGTATGCCAAAATGTCTCCCCCATGCATCATGTGCATATTACAACATTATGTGCATAATAATACAATGTACTCCCTTTTCTTGAACTTGTTGGGTGGTTTAGATATATATCCAATTCTTGTATCTCACGTAGTACATATTTTAGCAACCTATTACGAATTGCTACTATGGACTTAGGTCATTTGGCCATTAATGGGTCTCAAATTCATTGATGTCTGAGAGATCTTGATTTTACTTGTTAATTTGGTCAGGAACAGTATCACCCATACTCTCAAACCATTATCAAACTCCAATAGCCGAGAAAAAAATGTATCTGTATCTATTGAACATAATTTTTTTTATCATAAGAGTGTATGTTAATCAGAAGTTTTGCTAAACTTGTCAAGATTCTGCCTTTTATAATGATACGAATAGCGTTTAGTATCTAATATTACAATTACCAAAATATAGCATCGACTATTTGATCACAGAAGGCACTCTTTCAGCCAATTCTGAAGCTATTGGTAAAATTTCCATTATTTAAAAGTATTTAATCCGAGTGATGCGTTGTCAAAGAGGAGGAGGATAATTCCGGAACTGGAAATGAGGATGGGCACTACCCTTGTGAACCGCCGGTTTTGCGACATAAACAACAACGAAACTCGTCATATTTGTCTTCTCGTTCGATTGAAACAACAAGCTAAACGATCCGATCGTCTGGAGTCTTGTTAAAAACAGGTCGCGTGTTTTTAATGACTTCATAGTCGACGTCAAATCCTATATGGAAGATTCTTAGAATTGTCAATACCAAACTACAGGAGTAGTAGCAAATGATTTAACATCAACTATACGGTCTGTGTAAGACGTATATTACATATCAAAATTAATGTGACCTGCTTCAATAGTCGTTAGGTGTGAAACCGTTTTGTTAGTGGAGTTTCGACGTGCCAAATACCTCCAAACTCGAGACGATGTTTTAAAATCAGCAGAGCCTAAAAAGAAACGAGCCGCTGAACGCGAAGCTATGAAGCAGAGCCTGAAAAAAAAAAACGGACCGCTGAACGCGAAAGCTATCAAGCAGATCCAGAAGGCAACTGTATTGGGAGAGTCCTGAATCTGCTCGCGCGGCGAATGAGTGTGATACGGGAAATCCAATGGTATCTAGAAATCGCCAAACATCCGCGGTCATCATGCGTTTTCTTTGCAATTGAATTTCAAATGCTCTTCTAAAATAGTACAAATCGATCTGAGTGTATCTTATTATTTTCACTGCATTACAATCAAAAAAATCGTAAACAAAAATCAAGACAAAAACTTAATTACTTTCGCCGCATAATTATGCTTGATTATGTAATTATAGAAATGTATTACGTTTGAATCGCCGCTACACCTCATCTCTATCTTTTAGTCTTATATAAGCACCGTACCGACGTTACGAGGTCCGATACCACAAAGGGTTTAAACCCGCCACATCTTCAGGTAGGAGCGTTCAAATCGGTTCAAATTCGGTGTGTACGTAGAGAAGTCCTGTCACAATTCATATGTACCGTTCGTTAATTTTTACATTATCTGTTACAAAGATACAGCTGTGCAAAGTTGATAAACTTTTCCCGCTTGATTGCAATTATTGTACGCCACTCTACAATTAATTTTGATAACTCCTTGGTTCCGCCCATTCGTCGTCTTTAAAGCTAGTCGTTCGCTACTGTTTTCCTCACCCAGGCAGTTAACACTTCACAAGACGATCGTGCTAAATTAACGGATCGAAGTGAATGCATAGTTACAGTAATCATGCGCCTCCTACGTCGCGGGGTGGCAGTATTCACGAGTACTAGTAAGGCGCACTCGCTAGCTCACTGACAGTTCACAGCCCTCACGCACAGAAAAGCAGTATTGTGAGCCATGAGCTACATAGCACTGGGTAGTGTGTTAACTTCCAACGGGTGCCGACCTGGCTAGATAAGAACCATTTAGGTACACAACAGCAAATCAAAAGGTAAGGCCCTCACGCGTTTCATTGCAGAATAGCACAATTGTTGTTGCGATTCTTGGAGATGTACACTACATGTATCTGTACACCAGTTTTGACCTTGTGCATAGGTGGAGCACTAAATTGGCGAGAATTAACAGTGAAGCAATTCAATCGTTTTTCAGTATTTTTACAGGCTCTCTAGCGATAATATGTGGGACTGTCTCATAGACAATGGTCGTATAGGTAAGTTTGTTTTTTTTTTTTTAAGGGCGATGTGTCTGACTATCTTATCAATATGATTGCGTTAGGTCAGGGCCCGTGGCAAGTTTGCCCTCTTGATTGCATATCCTTATGACCTCAGAAGACAGTTCTATAGGGACAGCGTAAAGAACCAGTCCTATGTCAACACGTTGCTAGTGAGTCACGTCTCGTGGCCTCATGAACTGTTCAATGAGTAGATCAGAAATGCAAGTGCAGAGAACGCATTCAGTGAGAGAAAATGTGTGTGTACCATCATTGTTTCCACATGTGTAACATTGTGTGTGTGTCGTGTGTCTGTGTTGTGTGTGTGCGTGTCTGTGCACATGTATGAGTCTGTAACTATCTGTCTGTGTATCTGTGTCTATGTCTTCTGTGTGTTTGTGTGTCTGTATTGTGTCTGTGTATATGTTGGTGTCTGTGTATGTCATGTGTGGGTTTGTGTGTTTGTGTCTATGTGTCTGTGTGTGTGTGTCTGTATGTGTCTGCCTGTCTTGTGTTTGTGTGTGTCTGTATGTCATGTGCCTGTGTGTATCTACATGTGTGTCTCATGCCATGTGTGTGTGTACGTATGTGTGTGTGTGTCTGTGTGTGTGTTGTGTGTGTGTATCTATGTGCATGTGTGTATGTGTACGTGTCTGTGTGTGTGTGTCTATGTGTATTTCATGTGATGTGTATGTGTGTGTGTCGGTGCCTGTCTGTATGCGTATGTGTGTTTCTGTGGGTACACACACACACACACAGACCCACACACAACATACACATAGACACACACACAGACACCAACGCGCGTGCGCGCGCGCACACACACACACACACACACACACACACACGTGTGTCTGTGTGTATGTGGTGTTGTATATGCGCCTGTGTGTGTGTGTGAGTGTGTGTGTGTGTGTGTGTGTGTGTGTGTGTGTGTGTGTGTGTGTGTGTGTGTGTGTGTGTGTGTGTGTGTGTGTGTGTGTGTGTGTGGCGATGCCAAAATGAAGTAACACAGAAAAGCACGTATTGTACGTATACGTACGAAAAATCACACACAGTACTGTTTGACCAATGACCATAGACAGGCGTACTGACTATTTCTTGTCTTGATCTGGTTTATTCAAGCTGAATAATGGACAAGAGGAGCAACCTTTGGCTTACCACTGATTGAGTGCACCTCGATGGGTCGCCCCTCATAGCTGTTATAAGCCAAACACATTGCACGTATCAATATCGCATGTATCATCGTAGTACACGAGGTTAACTAACCAGTTTAGTCATGCTAGTAAAGTTACCTACAATATTCATACGAGAATGATTTACAAATAAATATGTCTGGGTACGAGACAAGTAGACGTATGACGCTCAGATGTATGGAGAAAATACCTTAATGTATTAAAAATTCACAGGAACCTACAGATTCTTTAGAAAAAATCCTCCAAAACTATGATAAATATGGCAACAGATGCTAGATATGGGATCCGTTTGAACAAATCGATTCTCTTGTTTTTTATAGCAAATACCTGTACCTGAAGTTACAGAATCCAATGACGTGTGTATAAAACATAAAAACAGGAACCGACAGGAAGGGTCTAGAAATTCAGATGATCACCTCACATCTTGTGCCATATGGAACCGGTTGAACATTTTCATTGGTGTACATGTGTGAAGGTGTGTAGATGATTTTGATGAAGATCCCATACATTCTCCCATACCAAATGATGCGGTAATACGCCTTTGCTCATTTCTCAATATGAATACCAACGAGGCTTCGAAAGAATAACTACCAATAAAGTTACCCAAAGGTATGACGAACAGTCATGCATGATGAGTCAAATTTCATCAAGAGTGAGCAGAACCTTTTGTAGTAGTGTTCACTGCTGCATGTGCTCAATCTAGCTGCATGTACTTTGTCTCAAGCATTATGAGGATTCATTTATTGTGAATCAACAATAGAGATGGGAATTGACTGTCTGCTTTGTAAATCAGTGGTTAACACACTGTAATTGCTACATTTTCACTTCAAAGAAGGCACACTTGAATATCAGTTCCACGTCGATGAACTCATTTTCCTAGCACACTAAAATATTAGTTCCACTTCAAACAGCTCATGTCTAGCCCTTTTATCTTCCCTCAGATGCAATTAACAATCAGGCCTAAAGCCATGCTCACATCACTTCAGTCACCCATAGAACTAACTGAAAAATACGTGAGAGACCTAATCCCCATGGATGGAAGAGCTCTTGATGGGGGCGGTGAAAGCAGCGATGGAGAAGGAGCTCGTGAAGCCGGCAGCAATTGAGGAGCTCATGGTGGTGGAGGTGAAAGAGGAGATGTTGAGAGCGGTGGAGGAGGTGAAGGCAATGGTAGAGTTGTTGGCAGTGAAGGAGATGTTCACGGTGATGGAGGACATGTTGACGAGGGTAGAGACGGTGCTGGCAGATGTGGAGGTGGGTGCAGTGCTGGAAGATGTAGGGGAGGTGGACGAGGCCGAAGAGAAGCAACAAGAGGTAGAGGAGACAGAAAACAAGGTGGAAGGGGTGGACGAGACGGACGAGGCGGAAGAGGCAGACGTGGAGAAAGAGGCGGACGAGGCGGAGGGGACTACCGTTGTGAAATTATAAACGTCTACAACTATTATTTTATTATGTGTTGGCGTAAATGTATACTCCCGTTCCCAGACTCGCGTAGCATTCCTTTGGTTATTAATTTCACTTGTACCCGTACCTTTATTCCTAATGGCATTCTATATACGCTGGGGGGAGGGGCATTATCGGTTATGAACAAAAATCAATGAAACAGGTAACTAAACTAAAAACATTCTCTATGAGAAAGTTGGTGGCATATAGGATTAGAAGGAAATAGTGTAAAAAGCAAGGAAACAAGGTTTTATCAGAAAGGAAAATATATTTAGCACATTTGAGGGCATATGTTGTTTATGTGTTAAATATATAGGACTATTATATTTTTCCTTCTGATAAGACCTTGTAAATGAATTATACTGTGAGTGTCTATCAATTTATTACTTTGACGTAGTGTCTCATCTGTAAGGGTAACTCATAACATTATCACATGTACAAAATGGTCAGTGTATCTTGTATTTAGACAAACAATATAGTCAATCTTATGTTCAACACTTGTCATTGCACGTCCTGTTATCTGTATGCACTCATGGATGCATACATTTCTATTGTAATAATCTGGAACTGACAAAGAATATCAAAATTTCAGACCTACCAACACAGGTTCTGCTATCCTCCATGAAACCAATTGAACAATTAAAGTTGCACTCAGGATCCTTGCATATGTTTCGACACTCAGCACTGCTACAACCTGAGTATTGTAGCAAGCAATTTCATATCAAACATTGAAACTGAGTTTTTGGGGGCTTACCATCAAAAGTAATATTGAGAAAAGTGCTGTTATCACAGCAGCAGCTGCAGTTATTTGCTGAATGGAAGCAGGTTTTTGTACAATCTTGACCATCAGTAATGCCTGAAAGAGTTTTTTTTTTCCATGTGAAAATTGAAATGGAGGGCTGGGGCTTAGCATAAGATCCCTTTAGTAGAACTTCACGTCCCTTCTCCAACCCCCTCCCTCCCTGCACCCTCCCGAATCAGAATTTTTGTACCCGCCTCTGTCTGTACAATGAAATAGGATTTGAGATATAGTACCATAGTGACTCTACCTGATAGGTCAACAATCCATTGGTTAGATTGTTCTTTTAGACCAGCTGGTTAATATACATGATGTGATATGATTGTGGGAGGATAATATTATTGGGTTCGAAGATTAGACTTATATCGTGAACTTGAGTCGGGACATGAAGTCTACACAGGAACCTGCCACCCCACCCTGGCCATCTTTCAAAATCCTATTGAGGCACGCCCATACAGACTCCGTGTAACGACACCAACGGAAGTCTAAAATGGAATCTCGTCTGTATATTGCACCCGTCATGCCCTCTGCCTCATGCAAGTCTCTGATGAAGAAGCGATAGAATTCTGTCTAAACACCTTTCATAAGGTATATACTGACTGCTTTTCAACCAATTCATTGAATACATACTAGTGACAGTACTAGGTTCTGACGTAGCCACATCGTCACATTGAATGGAGGGGGGTGTCTGGGTGTGGCTATATATAATGCAGACTAGTAAGTAGTTATGGTGCAAAGTAACAGTTTCCTTCATACATGTTACATTGCATTCACTACGACTATCGCCATTCCAAAATAGTATCTACTTCCGCGTGTAACAGCCATAATGCAATATCTGTTAAAGTACTATGAAATATAGCATCGGTGCTATTGCAGTCCCGGCTCACAACAACGGAAAATCACACCCCGAAACAACGGAAAATCACACCCCGAAACAACGGAAAATTTCAGACATTCACGCAGGGAGCCGAAAATTGCACTATCATTGCACTTACTTGTGTATGAACCAAACATGAGAATTATGCACCAAAATAGGAACGTGGCCATTTGATCCGAATTGAAGAATTTTCAATTGCCACGTGGCTATAAGCCAGGAACGAATCCCCCATATAGCTTTGTAAACATGGTGGCCCCGAATAACGCCTGCAACTTCATAAGATGCGAGGACTGCTCCGGCCATTGTTAAGAAAATTCGGGTTAATTTATTATGGTAACCATATGGCATATGTGAAAGGAATTCGATAGTTGATGCTAGAGGTACGTGTACGTGAGTTTGACTTTAGGTCTTGGGATTCGTTCCTGGCTTCCTACTTATAGCCACGTGGGCAGTTGTGAATTCTTCAATTCGAAGACAAAATCGATCAAATGGCCACGTTCCTATTTTGGTGCATAATTCTCATGTTTGGTTCGTACACAAGTAAGTGCAATGATAGTGCAATTTTCGGCTCCCTGCTCTACGAGTCGTTTTCAACAATTAGTAATTTCTTCAATGCTGGAATTTGCCGCGTGCTAACTATGCACGCCTATGTATTGTCGCGTATCGTTTAACCATATGCAGGTTCATGAATATTGAAGGTAGCAGTACTGAGCTGTGTATTATGTGAGTATGGCTTAGTGTTGGGGGTTAAATACGTTATATGATTATTGAAAGGTTACCACTGAATATGCTTTAAGTTAGTGTATTACTGTTAATCCTAAACCAGAATCTGCCTCAACAGTTTCCTTAGACTTTCACGCAAATGTAATTAGTGGGCGCAACGTAAGATATGAATGTCTGAAATTTTCCGTTGTTGCGGGGTGTGATTTTCCGTTGTTGCGAGCCGGGACTATATACATACTTGTACATGCACATAGAAGTACTGAAACATCGAATTCTATACATTGTACATCCCTTGTACCAGAGTTGTAACCGCTAGCTAAATAGCGACCGCTTAGCGGAAAAAACCATTCAGCATTCCGCTATTTGGCTAGCGATGTCCAATATCACGTAGCGCCGCTAAATCGCTAAAAAATCGCTATGCCTACGTACGTACGTATGTACGTTACATCATCATCTGAATGGATAACATATCTTAACAATAGAAAAGCAATTTAATTTTTCACAACGGCCCGCCCACCACAATTGGTTCAATTATTGACTTCCGCCCGTGAAAGAGTTAATTTCATAATTGCCACGAACCCGACCAACCATGTCCAACTGACTTGCATGGACAAATAATGTGGTTTAACATAGTTAATATCAATAATAAAGTATAATTATAATATCAATAATAAAGTATAATTATAATAGCAAAATACAAAACCAAAATTTAGCTGTTTTTAGCTGTTTTTGTTTTTATTTTTAGCTTAGCTAGCTGCGCAAGGTTTGTTTAGCTGTTTTAGCTAGCTTTTGGTGGGTTCATTACAACTCTGCCTTGTATGTACGTGTGTAAATTCCACAGGTGAACATATATATATGATTACAATTTAACATGGTTTGTGGGTCCTGTAGTATATATAAATAAAGACACAACGGTTACACACGCACAACACATACAATATCAGACACGGAACAACCAGACAGTGCGGGAGGAGTAGGCATTAAATTTAATACAGGTCCCCCACTTGCTGGTGGAACAATTAAAGGCCACAGCTTCCAGACTGGTTCTACGGTTTTAACCGGGACCACTTTTTCCCGAAAAAAAGTAATAATCAAAATCAGCTCACCCTGTCCAATAAAGCGTAATTCATCCTACTAAAAGGGCCACAGCTTCCAGACTGGTTCTACGGTTTTAACCGGGACCACTTTTCCCCGAAAAAAGTAATAATCAAAATCAGCTCACCCTGTCCAATAAAGCGTAATTCATCCTACTAAATTGTGAGGGCCCGAGGCCAACTCTAATAGCTCAACGATTTAACCGTTGATGGCATACAATGTTCAAGCGCCAGTGCGGCGCGTTCATGACGTAATGCTGGGGGGGGGGGGGGGGGGGGGGGGGGGGGAGAGGGATTCGCAAGGGATTCGCAACTGGAGAGGAACCTCCGGCCCTTTCGACCCAAAATGTATGTGCGCATAATAGAAAGAAGCTTCATTTGCATGCGTTAACGCTGAGAAATAAATTGAACTGCGCCGCAGAGCTTCCGCGCTTCGGAGGCACACCCCCCTCCCGCGCCCTCCCCCTATTGATTATTTCCTATACCGAGCTTAATTACAACCGGACCACTTACTGTAATGTGGCTAAGACCCTGAATTAGTTTCTGTATTTATAACAATATATTAAATATAGGCGTTTCCGCGAAAAGGGACCTAACGCCATACATTATAAAATTTCCGGTACGCGCAAAAGAAATGTAACGCTTGCGTTGAAATGTATGGCTAATTAATTGAGTAATTAATTACTCTGATTCTCAGTACGTAAGAAGCAATGTGTAGCGGACATTTCAGACTTCAAGAATGTCTACGAATTTGAAATCTTGAACAAGCATGCGTTAGGTCCTTTGTGCGGAAACGATCATGCCCGTAGCACCTATGCATGCAATTCAAGGAACATATATTTTTTCAAAACAATATTCTAATAGCCCACTTTTGTAGTAAATGGCCTACCAAACCCAAGAAAAAGAAATACAGACTATTAGAATATGAACAGCAAGTCTGGCGTAGCCACACCTTTGCTATTGTTCCTAAATAACTTAAGGTAACATTAATAACATTAATATTTAGAAACTAATCAGAACCACTTCATAGCGAGGGGTTCAAACTAATCAACTGCAGGAACACTAACAAATACAAGCAAACGTCACTGTTTGCGCATCCAAGAGAGGAATTGAAAGAGCCCAGTTTGAGGCGCTGTTAAACTATTGTTTGAGGCGCTGTTAAACTATTTTCAGACGTGGGCGCGTAAGGCGCCATTCACAGAATGCAATTAATGCGATGACGCCTGCCTGCGCGGAGGAAAGCAGTCGCACTCCGGCACCCCTTGAGTATGCTATATGTATCGCACGTACATAATGATCCCAGTCGCTAATTGGAAACAGGAGAGCCTTGGCTCGCTCTTCCCCATCGCACTGTATTGGACAGAGAGCCCCAACGCATTAATAGTGCAGGTGAAAGGATTGGACTAAACGGTACTAACATTTCTACGTCAGGATGAACACCCAAAGTCATGTATTGTGTGGGCAGAAATGCACGTACTACGTAGGAATCCGATATAAGGTCCCCGCGTTCCAGTTGTCAATACATACGCATATGCAATGCATAAGAAAGCGGCACACTTAGTATACTCGCCCCGGGACAAACAAAAACAAGGGGGAAATGAACGGGAAAAGGTAAACGATTACAGCCCTTCAGGATTGACTTTTACGTAACCATACGTATGCCTTGTTGCACCACAAAGGTTGCCAAAAAATAAAATAAAATAAAATAAAATCGACGCGCGAATTCAACCCCCGCTCACCGATTGCTGCAAGACTTGAGATGAAGAGCAGCGATACTGCAACCAGCGTACCCATCTTTCACACGAAGATAGTCCTAGACAGAGTCCGTGGGTTTGGCGGCGTGGGATGGTATGGCAACTAAATAGCGTTCACCCAATTAGTACGTATATTGCATACCTTGCATCCATCCGGAGTAAAATATTCCGAATAGCTTAAGTTACAATCCACGGTGTTGCATGATGTGCCTCAATCTGTTTTTGCTGTGTGACGTCCAAGTCATTGCGTCAGACTAGCATTAATCTTTCGTTGAGACTGCTCATGCACTACCTTCCAATTCCAGCGTGACAGATAGGTCAAAAGGTTTCTAATGTCGGCTCTTCATAAAACTTTATTCGCTTTCAGTCGCACTATACATGCACGCACTGCTTTAAATTGAGGTGGAAATCAAACCGCTTTGCAGTATATAGTCTTCTATATACACTTTTGGTATAAATAACCGGGGAGATATCTACGCCATTACCTGACTCTGATTATAACGGGTGGGTGTTGTGTCTGCTATTTAATAATTATAATTGCTAGTGCAATATACTCACCAGCTGTGAGGCACATACAAAAACCCAGATGCGTTTCTTTGTACTCTGCACCGTACGATCTCATGTGTCTGGCACGAGACATCATTGATGAATGCATGTCTACGTAGTACGTACGTGGGAGTTACAGCTCTGCGGCCACCTCACTTGCACGGGCCATGTAAGCATATATGGCTTTGCGGCACTGCGTCTTGCGAGATTCGCTCTGCGCACTCATCCGGAAAAGGTTAGAGGTCATGGAATGTGCTTGCAACGCTATGTGTTATATACAATTAGCAGTATTTGAAATGCTGAGGTAATTACCTTGCATCAGTGCACATCGCAATGTATAGGGTAACTAAAAAAAAAAACCCAAATCAGTGACGTAAGGTAATGGCGGGGAACATTTACGTCTAGAATCTGACATGCATGCATGCATGCACAGAGGGGACAGTTACCCTCAGCTGAATTCCTTCACTACTGGCAGCCAATGTGAGTGTTTCAAGTGATTATGTTCTTTTGCAAGGGGTCTATAACGTTGAATAATACCCGAAGGCCACTAGAAGAAAAAAAAAAAACTACACGTCTGAAAGACTCAGCCAGCCGAGTGAGAAGTTAATTAAGGAAGGAGGTGGGGATACGTAAAGATAAGGGGCTATTAATTCATAAAAGAGGGACGCCATTTTGCATCTCTCGTCTCACAGTTTTAATATGGCGTCGTGATGATGCGCACTTCAAAAGGAAGGGAGAATGGTAGTGTGAATTAGAATGGATATTTAATATGGATGAAGTATTCAAGGTCGTATACGTTTTGATGTGGGGTTGCATGGAGGAGGGTGAGGAGGAGGGTAAGTGTTATGCAAAACATCCTGCCTCCTACCTTGTAGTGTGATAGATGATCCAATGACCGCGAACCTATAAGGCATGTCTGGCGTACATGAGGTGGTGTGACGTAGCCACACCCTTCCATTGTCATTATAGTCGTTCTGGTTAGTTTATAGGCGTCAGCTAGTTTTGGGTGGGGGGGGGGGGGGGGGGGGGGGGGGGGGGGCAAACGTAACCTAAAGAGGGAGGGGCATATTTCCTCCCATACGATCTTTTGGTGCCGTAAAATACACTATACATGAAATCTCAGGCATTCACACAGTTTCATACAACAGTAATCGATGTCAGTACCGGTAGTACTTTCAGTGAAATGAATGGTATGAATATTCGGGTACGCAAGGGGCTTATGATCTGAGGTTAATCGTAACGTATTAGGTAAATTTAATAACCTTAATATTGAGAGACTATTCAGAATATAGGAATGTCTCTAAACCCTTCCCGCAATGGAAGGATGTGGCTACGTCAGACTATTGCAGAGGGCACAAACGCACGGGTCCTCAAGGCAGTGAACCAGAGGGACATAACACCAGAAAGCTGCTTTAGAGATTTTGCACAGTAGGAAATCAATCAAAAGTTGTACGAAGTTGACATTGTTTTGAAACATTTAAGTCTTATCCGCGTCGACGTGTGCTATTCCGGCACGTATGGTTGGATGTGTACGTGCATGTAATTATAATTAGTTAGAATGCAAGCAAGAACAAAAAGTTCGCTTGCGTGGCCAGCAAAGAAAGCTACAACGCACGTGTGTACTTCCCCTAGCTATCATCTGCATGCGCACTTCCGATGCGATGCGATACACTTTTTTGGATCCTTCAATGATAATCTATATATCCTTTCGTACTTGCTATTAAATGCACTACTATCTTAATTGGTTAAATACAGTCATGCATGATAACTCTTCCTGAACACAGGATCAGTGCAGCTGTCGCACCCTTATATGTCATCTATGCAAGACTGTGTAGCAAGGTTCAGCTTTACAACGCGGAAAGGAGCGTGTCCTGCCGCACGAGCAGCTCGTTCCACTCAATATGATATGTCTCTATATATGGTTTATGCATGTGCTGTGTTGCTTACATTTACAGGCTTCACTTTGCATATTGGCGTAAATCTTAAAACAAACCTTTTGATATTAATCCTTGGTATTCTACAACATTAAAGGTTAACAAAAAAATTCGCATACATCAGCTTGTTGTAAGCTATAGCCACAGTCTTACTTGAATGTGCACTCCATCAGAGATCATATATTAATAGTTAGAGGCCATTCAGAGTGATTGGGCAAAGATTTATATGGTGCAGGCAACCTAGGTGTACGTAATGATATTCACAACTCAGAACCTGTGGAATTAAAGGGGGTTAAGGGTGGAATTTTGGAAGTGAGTTTGAAGATTTTCCTTCAATCTTTTAATTGGTGAAGATTGCTACGTGTGTTGAATTGAAATAGTCCGATGAATGCTTGTGAAGTAATGAGCAGGGCTCGGGTTATTGGATTTTATGTGAAGGTGTGAAGACACTCGCAAGACACTGCTATTGCTTGAAGAATGAGTCTGATATAAACGTAGATCATGTTTAGAGTTTTCTACGACCCCAATAGTGTTTCTAGAAGTAAACAATTCCTAGCACATGATATTCAGGCATGATGGTGGTTCAAAGCCTATTAATACTACACAAAAGCACTTTTAAAAAGCTATAGAGTGTTCTATTGCACATCAATTCAGTGTAGTGTGTTGATAACTAGATGAATTTGTTTTAGATACATTATTCCCTTCTAAATTGTTCCTAATTATGTATGCACTACAATGGAATTGCAGTATGATTTGCTTACATTCCATGTCATTGATTTGTTAATTACTTGAATAGTATTCTATTTTTCAAATAAAAAACATGCATACCTGAGAGCCTCAAGCATGATGTGGGATTTGGAACACACTTGTGGCCCTCAATTATCACATAAGTCTTACTCGCAGATGGTACAACATTTGTCTTTAAGAGCAGCTCTAAAGGCATGACCAAATGGCCATGTATTCACACTTTTAGCTCAGTTACTTAGCAATGGTACACATTACGCATAAGGGCAGTATGATTCAATAGCTTATAATTAAAGCATGACCTGTCTGACAATATTTTCCACCCAGTTGAAATTAATTTGCTGATGACACAAACGTTTACTACTCGATAGAATACTGTCTTGTTACTGCAATCACAAATCATCCTATATTTTCTCATAGGAGAACTGGTGGCAGCTGTCAATGGCATCCCAAACAGTTGCTCTATTTCATTTGGGAATTGTAATATTCCAGCTTTTATATCTTTACAATTGATAAACTTATTCATTAACCTTGACATATCAGCTTTGATCCACTTCACATATTCATTGTTCTCATAATGCCCCAGGCATTTTTTGGTATGGTTAAAGGATTTCATAACTCATAACGTTCGCTCCTGGTTAAGGTATATATAGATATTGTCAGACCTATTTTGGAATGTCCAATTTGGAGTCCTTCGTAATGAGATCACATGCTTTTTTTTTTTTTTTTAATAGTGTTAACGATATATAATGCATTGAACAAGCTCAAAGGTTCTTCACAGCCATCTTTAGGTTCAGCCTTTAAGTATCAAATGCCATCACAGATGTAAAAAATAGTGCAATGGTGCCCTTTCTTTTAATTTGTAAACAAAAACATGTTTTCCTCTACACTCAGATGAGCATGGATTTCACAATTGCTAAGTAGTTCATGCAGGACATGAGATTTGATAGATTTACATAGGCAAAAGTGATCAAAAGTTGCCACAGTCAGATATTTGACAGACAGTTGCAAAACTAAAAAGAATGATCATAATTTGGTGGGAATTTACTGATCTTTGAAGCAGGTAGATGCAAAAAGGATTATGTTGTAATATGGCTCAGTCTGGTGAATGAAGGCAACTTTCACATTGGCTCTGTAGACTAGAAGCATAGTATTCTAGACCTTGTCTGCTGTGGAGATGAGGAATCATGGAGGCACCCACAACCAAGCAAGGATGGCATATGGAGACAGCAATGACATAAAGATCGAATCGAATTAAGTTCAAAGCTGAAGCCATACTCACATTCCCAATCTTACACAAGAAGGGTCCATTTGCAAATGCTTGTAATGTTTTTAAACCAGTGTCATTTGGGGTCAACTTTACTGGGGCGCTTGGAAAAAAATGTGATCAAATTATTTACTTTGTGGAGATCATTATGTATAAAGTGTGTTGGAATTAAAATGGGGAAAGGTAAAAGTGAGAATACATATTACAGTATGATTTTAGTGATGCTTACATTCTAGAGAAGCTTACTAATCATATCAACAAACTTATGTTTTTCAGAACTAGTTGATACTTTTGTCTATTTTGTTCCAATACACTGAACTAATTAATGTACTAATTAATGTGTTAGACTGGAAACGATGTGGTTTATGAATAAGTACATTAGAACAATAGCAGCTAAATAATGTAACACCTTTTAGAAGGTGTGGAAGCATGTAGCAACACTAACAAAAATGTGATTAAAGTTAACTGTACAAGCGGATTACAGAATAATTATATTAATATGGAAGGAAAGCCTATGTATCCACAATCTGCAGATACGTTGGCATCTAATGCACAGGTTCCACACGTTATGCAATGAGCATAGTTAGCCATTCCCAGAACAAATGTAAACGGAAAACTTAATTCTCGTGCTTCTCTCAAATCCCACCAAGTAGAATTCATATAGCATTTCCCTAGTGTACTTGCTGCTGATGTAGCTTTATGTCATATGAACGCGCATTTGTATAAGCTCATGTAATTATATCAGACTAGTGAGATAATTACTCTATTGTGGATACATGTGGCCAGACGCAGTTTCTATTAAATGGCAGATTTGAATTAGCCCTTCTTTACAGACCTTTCTATATCACTAAGTTCACTTTGCCACACTGAAATACTGTATGGATGCACATGTTACCAGCAGTATGACACTATGTGCTTCACTTGCAGAAACCAGTAAAGTGCTGCTAGTTTCCAGTTTGTCATCCTACACCTTGTATCGAATCATAAATAGTGTTCCATAAACTTCTAATTGATTTAACATGAAAAATCAACATCTGGTTTAATTGTTACTCTTCCTTTACTAACACTTTTTATGGCTCTCAACTTTGTTTTTAAGAAGCTTTGAGTAGATTTGTATGAATGGTGCTACCCTGCGTTGTATAAAGTACATTATATTAGGGCCTACTTTTTTTTCACACAGCTCTCAAATCAAGAGCATAGACATTGATATCACCTGTGCAAAGATTTAGCAGAAAATAATTCACTTAACATTACAATAAAATAAGAAGACAAAAAAAACACCACACACATGCATGCACTCCACACACAAAGAAAACATATTAAAAATTATATTAATGTAATGTCCACATTTGGACGTGACTTGTCATTTAGGAGT
Organism: Ephydatia muelleri; assembly: GCA_013339895.1. Taxonomy (NCBI): domain Eukaryota; kingdom Metazoa; phylum Porifera; class Demospongiae; order Spongillida; family Spongillidae; genus Ephydatia; species Ephydatia muelleri. The sequence continues at coordinate 7,482,418 of JABACO010000010.1, read as the reverse complement.
GATATTTCTATTGTATTCTCCTTGTCCTGTTGCATGCTAGTAGTGATTTCAGTACATAGTGGATTTACAACTGGAGCAACTTTCGAGATATTTGCACTTCTAGATCTTCTTAACCTGAATTTAAATATTGAAACAAGACAAGACACTTAGAACTATGACACAGTCACTAACTAGAATCGACATACCCAAAGGCAACACAAAACAAGACTGATGCAATTACAAGAACAAGGGCAGCAATTGCACCTCCTACAGAGATTCCAATTATTGCTCCCAAGGCCAGAATGGATGATGAGGCTGTAGTGGGTACCGTACCATATAGAGATGTAGTCAATGCTATGATACTGGGTGGTGCTGGAGAACTACTCAGCGATTGAGGTATCCCAGAAGTAACCTCGAGAAACAAGGATGTACTCTTGCTGCACATCAGCTGACTTGGAGTGGGCCCAACTATTCCTTTAATTCAGCAGGATGGTCATACTTAGATAATACCGAGCTCAAGATTCATTATCATATTATACTCACCTGTTGATTGCACTTCAATGCTGGAGCTCAATTCGTTACTTGTACACAGAACTTGTCCACCAACCACTGGTTTGGTTTTGATGTCCATAACAACACGTGCGTACATACATGCATTTATTAAAAGCCAGGGGTGTCGTCCGTAAATATAGCATTAAAATATGGTTTCTAATTTAGCTCTCGCTATGTGGTTACAGTACCTCTTAGCTCTGCTGAGCTGGTATAATGAAGTGTCAAGAGTACGCACACACACAACATTCCAGTGGGAGTAACATCGTGACGATAAATTAATGTCCGCACAAATCTTTACATGTATCAGCATAGTCAATACCCAGTGTGAGGGGCATAGGAGTGAGTCAATGCCCAGTGTGAGGAGCATAGGAGTGATTGGTGCAAGCACGCTTCGATTCACACCAGCTGACTGCGATAATTCGTGCAAGCAATTTTTGCTAATTGTAATTTGATGCTTTTTTTTTTTAAATAACGTGGCGCCGCTGAGCTCACTTTTGCGCGTGGCTTAAGGGCAGAGTGGGTGAGCTTGAGAGATGGGAGGCAGGGATGGAAAGAGAGAGGGGAGACAGGGGGCACGGGGAGGGTAAAGGAAGAAGAATGGAAACAAAAAAGGGAGCGTGAAACCGCCATCTGCATGCTAGGCCTAGGAGCTAGTACATACACTCACGAAGTGTGCGTCTTGCAGACGTACGTACCATAATAGTGCAGCCATAGACAGAGGAAAGGCAAGCTTCTCCACGCAAAAGGCTTCGCCATTAGCATGTAGGCCTAATGCACTACAAGTTCATTGCCACTCCCTCATAAGTCAGTATTTATTTGAGGGGAGGGGTCCTGCCAACAAGTTGGACAGCCACTAACGGCTGTTAATAAACATTTGTTTTGGGTGGTTTGGTTGACGGTGTATGGTAGTTACATAGCGTGTTACTTTTTAATTCTATCTGAAATAGTATTGCAATGTTTAAATAAATAAATAAATAATATTATTTTCAAGAATTCAACAACAAAACAAAAACCCAAACCCTACAAAATTGTGACTCAGTTATAACAAACTAATAATCTATTGGTCATCTAAGGTAGACATTTAATTTCAGTGATGCCCAATCCAGTTTGAAAGTGCAAAGTCATGCACATGATTAAATGATTGATTAGATAAAAGCAATTCTAGTAAGCATGCATGCACGTGAGCATTTCCTAACACTTTCAATAGATATGTAATAACCTATATGTGTACCATCTGTACTCACTTTCTGTCATAGAACCATGCATTTCAGTGAAGCTTCTTTTTTCCATCCTGTCCATGATGCATGCGTACTAGTATGAAGTTCCTCTACAGACCCACCCCCATGCCCGCACTGCAATGGACAAGGTGCACTTGCTCATCGCATACCCTTGAAGTTCATGATGGATAGACCCATGCCAGTACCCTGTAGTGTTGTTCAGAAATGGATAAGCTGCCAAAAAGAGTCTGGCATTTCAAGGGAGTGATGGTTTACCCCTTCGTTCTTGCTTTTACTCTATCTTCCTTTTTTTGGCCTTTTTTTTTCGGGGGGGGGGGGGGGGGGGGGGGGGGGGGGCGGTGTGGAGGAAAAAGATGAATGACATTTATTCATATGTGTGTGCCCATATTAAATCAGACAAACGATCGACCAACGACGTAGACTTTACAGTTGATTTTTGTACATAGAGATACTGAGATGGATCGCGCACAAAGTTAGCTGTTAGCTACATCGGTTAATATAAACGATCGAACACTCTTTTTCCCGGCTGTTTTCGAGGTTACAATCATCTACTATTCTGAAGCATGACCTTTCTTAATTATGAAACAGTTAAGCTTCAAAACCGAGACTGTCAAAGTAGACGTTGCATCATCAATGACGTAAAAATAATAAAATGATGTAAGACGCGTGTGACGTCATTGCCTATGCATGTTCTGCGTCGACGTTCACAACTCACTTGCTTTGCGCCAAAAGTAAAGGTCTTCCTGAAAATGGTACGTTTAGCCGGTGCATGCGACTACAGAAAGCGGCGCAAAGATACGATTGTGCATGCAACCTTATTAGAAGGGAAGGGAATCAAAGAATGGAGGGTGTGTGCTTATTGATGGCGTGCCAATTCATCAGCAAGTAAATTTAGTACCGCAAGCTGTACAGTAATGGAATCAGGTGAATATCTCAGCCCTACCGATGAAGCAAAAGGCATGGCAGTATTAAATGGATCGTTCCGCGAAAAGGGCTTTTTTTTTTTTTTCAAGATTTCAATTTGCTTAATTTTATATTCTAGAAGTCTTAAATGTCGTCTACTTACGCACGAGTATTTGTCTTGGAGTTATAAGGTGCTAATTAGCCATACGCAAGCGTTACATTTCTATTGATTGTAAGTCTTAGTAATGGATGGGGGGGGGGGGGGGGGGGGGGGGGGGGGGGGGGCGTTAGGTCACGGAAACGATCCCAAATCAATGTTCTGGAGGCTTGAATTGCTGCATTCAGATCTGTTTCTGTGAACAGGTCTTGCGATTCTGGCATAGTATAACAACTTGCGATCAATATATTCTAAGGTGTAGTCTACGCAAGGCCGTCTTGCAGGTGCGTATGACGTTGCTACTTTAAGACCATCAAATTAACTGATTTGTTCGAATTTGCCTGACATATTGATCCTTTTAATTCAGATACATGAAAGAGGCGCTATTCTGGCACTGGTCGCCATTTTTATTTGCAGTGCAGTAGGTAAGTATGGGGTTTATATCTGGCGGCTTTGCGGTTCCAACATCATGCATAGCGCAATGCAGCAATATCCATGGAGCGGACGAAAAATAGCGGGTGATACTTTTATTTTGGAGCATGCTATATTACTAACTAAAGAATTAATAACTAACCCAGTTACATAAGCATGGAGACTAGTGTTTGTTCTCCATATGCCTAGGGGAACTGTGTGGTGAGCTTGAGCTCTTCAACTGCCCAAATAACAACTGCATTAGCGATCATTTGGTGTGCGACGGTAAAAGCGACTGTGTTGACGGCAGGGATGAACAAGAAGACCTTTGTTTGATGATCGGTAAGCCCGCTGGTCCGCATATCCTATGCGCACATTTACGCAGTGAACAGAGGCGTACGAAAGCTTACGCTGTATTATGGGGGCCATGTAGTCATGTTTAATTAAAATCAAATAAAGAGAGCCTTTTTGAATCTGGGGACGAGTCTGATGCCCCTCTTTGGCCGACACGTAATCTCCAAGTAAGAGAAAAGAGTCATCCACAGCGATGGTATCTTTTTCTCTATATAAAACAAAACGGTATTGTACAATTTTACGTGCATTATAATACATACTGAGTCATATGCAACATACTATTTAATTAACCATAGATACTCAGTGGTGTATTACACTAAGCTAGAAACTCTATGAAACCTAAAAAAAATTTTTTTGTTTCTATCAATTGAAAGTCATGATCATTTGTATTGGACTATAACAGTTGCTGCTTATCATGTTAACTTCATGCACAACGATGTGAGCATTCTTTTCTATAGAACCAGTTTTCACAATTTTCACGAAACTTAACTCCATGGGAATTACAGTTCCATTACTGGTTATGACAAAATGTAGGGATGAATGGAAAAGTGGGGCGACCTGCATTGTGTAAACTGGTTGTGCCGAGTATAAGGGAATGAAGTTACTAGAATGTTATTTAAAATGACGGTATCAACTATATCAATGTACTGCACAACAAAGGTCTCTTCCTCATTTGATCTATCTTTGTTCATTTATTTATTTATTTTTTACAGATACAAAGAATGTGAAAGAGCTGTGCAGTGGTACACGTCACTTCAGCTGCCTAGGCAATCCCTGCCTTCCTATCTACAAGGTCTGCGATGACATAAACGACTGTCTGTATGGCACAGATGAAAGGCCAAGCGTATGTGGAAGAGAAAGGTTTGGTAAGCAGTACTTCGTCTTACTTGTCATCATTACACTGGGTGACATCGGGGCACATATCTAGCTGGTACCCTGTGTGGAGGCGACATGGCTATAGCTTTAAAAGTAATTAAAATGATAGATTAAACTATGGTTAATGTTAGAAATTAATAATGATATTGCTCATGAATTATAATGCAGTTTCTTGTCTTGCATTACATAACTTACATGTATGGTACATGACTGATTGGAAGAGTTGAATAATTGGCTATTAATTTCATATAGACCAATGATATGCACCAACAACTACCATGCTTCTACATATTTATATCAAGAAATATGCATTTCTTGTGGTATGTGCATGACCTCTGCCATGCTGCTATGATTTTTTTCAATTGATGTGCACACTAAACCCCCCCTCTCACACACACACACACACACACACACATACACACAATCTTGTTCTTTTGGATCCGTTGCAGTTAGGAGCCCTAGTATTGATACATCTGGATCAGGCAACACCATTCCCCAATGCGATCCAAATCCAAAAATATTGCAAGGCATAAACGACACAACAGCTCCACGTGGTGCAAGTGTCACATTCTCCTGTGTGGCAAGTATCTCAGCTCAATCAAGCAAGTCAAAGTTCATTTGGACCACAACAGCCAAAGGGATTGCTTCATTGGAGGGATCTGATAACCGAACCGCTTGTAGAATTAGCAGTACTTTGGTACTGAACAACGTCAGCACTAATAATAGTGGTCAGTACAACTGCACAGCTGTCACTGAGGAAGGAAATTACACTTCTAATGGGTACTTACAAATCACTGGTAAGGCTACACATACCTGTCAATCGCTGATTGCATGCCCCTCGTTGCATCCTCCTGTACTGCTGCAGGTGAGCCCAGCTGTGTGGCCCCGCAAGTAACCATACATCCAACTGCTCTGTCTGTGCCGTATGGTGCAAATGCAGTGTTCAGTTGTTCTGTGTGCTATATACGTGAAAACATTAGCGTCACATGGCTCCCACCCAAGGGCACCTTGCGTGCTACTCAAAATGGCAGCACGTTTGTAAGCTCTTTGCAGCTGTCAGCAGTTGATACCAGCTACCGTGGCAACTACTCATGCATTGCAAAGTATGCCAACACATCCGTCAGCTCCACTCATGCAACTCTTACTGTGGTTGGTAAGCCTCTCTTGTGATGTGTACACGTAGGTAAATTAGTTTCAATCAAATAATGGTCACCCAAGAGAGGAAATGGGGGGGGGGGGGGGGGGGGGGGCAGATCTGAAGTTGTGGATGAGAAGCATGACTATAACTCATTTTGCTTCCTGTGCTTTGTGTCAGGCTTTTCGCTTTATTCCAAATAGTGCCTCCACTTATCATCCAAACCATGTCCAACCAAACTGCATTGGAGAAGAGCGATGCAAGGCTAGTGTGCAACGCAAGTGGCGCCGGAGTGCTTGCGTACTCCTGGCGAAGACTAGACACAACCCTGGGCACCAGCGCTGCCGTTGGGACCAACAGCAGCGTCATGACGATACATGGTGTGCAGCTCTCGGACGCTGGGACGTACCAGTGCACCGTAATGGATGCGGCAGGACAGACCGCTATCTCCAACCGAGCTACTCTGCAGGTGTCCTCTGAGAAGCCATCATTAGATGCAGCTTCCCCTGCTGTGGGCATTATCGCTGGGTCTGTTACTGGCGCAGCATTGATGGTGGTTGTCGTTTGTGTCATTTTACTTTGCTTAGTGGTACTGCACTCCAGATTGAACACATCGGGGCCTCTAATCAAGCGATCCGATGAGTTTAAGCTGAACTCTTTAAACTGATCATTATTGCATCATTATTGCTCATTTATGTATTCTGCTTTGGTTTCCGTACTTGTTTATGTGCGCAAGCCATCTCAGTATGTCTCCTTATAGCTATACGCAGGAAATTGATATTAGAGATTGCAGCAGTAGCATGTATCTGTAGCTAATGATTAATACGAGTTTCAATCATTACATGTGCCATATTGCGTGCATGATTGTTCCTGCATAGATATCCTACACAACCTGACAGTCAAAAACTTGAAAATAAAGTAAGCCTATTTATTTGCAAAATGTGTAGGACTGTCAGTTTCTATCAAACCTCACTGCAATGGTAACAGTAACTGCACATTGTTTCCTTGCTCTTTGCACCACTAATCCTACATCCATGCATACAACAAATTGGATAACTTTCTCAATGGAGGTTTGTTTCTCTCATCCCCCCTCTCCCCCCAGGATCTCCGATAAGCAATTGGCTCATTGGTTCCAATTCACGATTATCTAAAATGACTGATACCTTAATGTGGTATTTTGATGCTCGTCGGCATATTTGTTATACCATCTTTCCCTTGGTCACCTCTGAATGTATGTAACGATAACCTTTTAGATAATCATTAATTGGTAAGAAGCTGGAACATCACTCAAGCAAAATCTCTTCTCTGTAGCTAGTGGAGGCAACCAGCTAGTTATTGTTGGTTTTTCTATTTATTATTTATTTATAACACTCGATCAAAACCCATGCCAATGGAGCCAATTCTACTTCCCTAGGGACCCACTGATGAGGTCTATACATTATTACTATATTAAACTCTTAACTGGTTGCAATAACTACATGTATTTCAAAAAGCTCTCCAACCCCCTCCTCCCTGCACTTGGAAAAGGTAAAACCTTTGTCATCACAACCATAACTCTTTTAATCAATTTGTATAGCTTGAAAACAGTGACACACATCACATTAGAAATAACGGATAAAACATTTTGCGTCACACCCAACATGTAGCTCACATGGTACACGATTAAAACAAGCACACACACACAGGACACAATTCAGAGTGACCCACACAAGGAGTAATATTACAACCTGGGTTCCAAATGTTCCATATGATTCACAACAAAATAACAAAAAAAAAAAAAAAAAAAAGAAACAAAAAAGAAAGAGTTATCACATAGCAACTGTTCTGAGTATATCAAGGTATCTATGCTCAGGAAATAAAGCAGTGCAAAGATGAACCAAAAGATCCACTGCATTCACAAGGCTGTTGTTTGAGTCGTTGATGAAGCTCACAGAATACGCTGACAATTCCTTCCATACTGTGTACTGCTTGTTGCTGAGAAGCTGTTCCAGGCTACTGTAACTTTGCTCGCCCATTTTTGTCGGAACAACTGCACCTAGTGGTGGAATTTTTGCAATGTCTTTGATGTGCCCTGGGGACTCAGGATGAAGTCTCAGTTGGGTGGTTTGTGATGAGTCAACTGGCATCTGGCAGAACAGGAATGCAGCCATGGCCCTGGCAATTATTCTAAACCTGGGGAGGATGTGAGATGCTCATAATGCTTTGTGAAAAGGATTATTTGCAACCTGCCCTAATATTACTGGTGACAGCATTCATCTACAGGTCCTGTGTGTGGTGTGTGGTGTTGTGATGCACATGTATGTGTACATAACGTGTACATGTTTACATGCTGCTATAGACTGTATGAGGAAAAGGTAGCCTTTTCAACGAATACTGATCCCAATACAAACAGTGCTAATTACTGGCATTTAAGCCCAACAGTTTCACAAACAACAAGGGTGCTTTTACTCTGTGCACATGTACAACACACAAAAGCATATTTGCTTACTGGTATGAGTGCAGTGACTTCTTGCCAAGACCAATGACACCAAGGATGCCTTCAGTTGCCTTATCCTCTCCACAGCGACTAAGGACTGTGGCCAAAGAAGACACATACGGCACAACAGTGGAATAAGATGTCCTGGCTTGTATCAACAAAATGTTAATAGCTTTTTCCCACAATAGAAATAATTTTGCTTCTTCTTTAGACCTACATGTACAACGAAATAAGACATTCAACAGTAAGAGAGCAAACCAAAACATGGCAATATGAACCCTACACAGACACTCACTGAACCAAGCAACTTACTTGGGTTTCACCTGCGAGCACCACTGCACCACTTGTACCGCCACTTCCATTTCCTGCTGTGCGCTCCTTCCAGAGTACAGCCTTTGCAGGATGTAGGCGTGGAGAACAAGAACCGAACACTCGCTCACACAGACCTGCAGGAACTCGCGCAGCGAGGTGTCCGGAAGTACCAGCGAGGCAGCCACTTGCTGCCAGCCATACTGCCCAGCCTCTCTGGGGAGGCGCAGGGAGTCTGACAGCGGCTTGGGCTGGGCTCTGAAGTGGCACTCGATGGCGTGCTCCACCAGCTTCGCCATGATTGTGAGGGATGCCAGCGACCGACACCCTGATAGCCATAGCCATGCACGAGACATGAGAGTGAACGAAATGCACATACTGCGATACGTATCTAGTAGAGTACACAAGCCTCTGTACGTTCTCAAGGTTGATGGCTGTATTACTCACTACTGGATAAAACGGCTGCTGTAGGTCCCTTAAGAGTTCAAATCATATCGCAGAACTAAAAGTTGATATTGTACTTCAAGAAATTAAATGTAATTTATCACACTAAACTTTGAGTACTTTCAACTACAGCCACCTATGCGTGACTTCAACTTGGGAGCAATACATGCCAGATCGGTGAGAGAAGACATTGCATAGTAATGTGCATTAATTAGAGAAACTATTGGCTGACCTGCAGTGACAAGTGGTAAGGCAACAACATAGGCACTGGATAGCTCATCCAAGATGACACAAATCAGGTCAACCAACTTCTGCACCACTCCATGCACTGGCGAGCAGATATTAAGCAGATTCAAAACCTCTCCAGTCAACGTAATAATATTTTCAGAACCATTGTCGCTGCATTCTGTAAAACAGACCAACATGAAAATAAAAGTGAAGCTTCAACGATCAAATACTTAGCATGCGACTGTTTAGCACATGTACTGAATATGAATTTTCATTATAATTAAATGGCAAGGCAGAGCTACAGTACAACAGCAGTGCCAAGATCCCCTCCCACAAATAATCCCAGTAGTCAGATTTAGTGGAGCCATGCTACAACTATCCCATCAAGTGTTCAAGCAGGCATCATCATACCATATGTGCCAATGTTGACAACGGTTTCAAAAAGGGGTGACAAGGCATCAGAGTAGCTCAAGTTTTGGGCATCCGGCTTCTTAGTGACAATAGAAATAAGCTCCACAACAACCTGGACGTACAAGTGTCTCTTCGTCCAGGAATTCTGAAAGGCAGGCATCAAATAATACATGCCCAGGTTTCGATCGCTCACACATGCACTCGTGCAGTACAATGTAACCCCCAATTAAAATCAGTCCATAGGATTACAATATGATTCATCAGCTTGCTAATTCACATGATATATCTTAAGTGTACGCAGCTGGATGCATGCTGTGGAAATGTACAGACAGTGGTACAACAAATCCCGTGGAAACCAGAGCACATACACATAACGGCACACAATGATGTACATGTAGTACGGATACCTTAAGAGTTACATTACACATTGTAAGGTAGTACAATGAAAGAATTACCTGCGATGGAGGTGTTTTCGACCCCACTGGCAATGGGAAATTCAGCTGCAGCTTTAAGCAACCTATCGGTACAAATAAAATGACATAAAGCACAACACACACACAGTGCAACCCAATGCACACACATGTAATGAAACAAACAAAATGGAGGCAACACGCGACCCAGTGGTGGCACAAAGATGGTCTCCTACCTGAGAGCCACGCTGAGGCTTGAGCCGGCTTGGAGCACCATGTGGGGATCACAGTGACGCTTCTGCCATTCGATAACGTCATGATATGGCCTGGAGAAATGGAGCAAAAGAAACAAATACAGGCATCACACAACACAGCAACAAAAACTGAAATAAAAAGAGTACCTTTGGTTACACAAAATCTCCAATACGCTCTATACATAAGCCACTAGATGATAACATTCAATATTATATTCGTATCTACATGTACTAACGTGAGATCATACCACCTACTCATGTAGTGAGCAAAACAACAGCAATCAAAATATGATCACAGCAACACTAATATTTTGTTTGCACATCCTGAAATTCTTACAATGCAATGAAAACTGAACTATCGTGACCAGAGGCACCCTTGAGACTAGTATTGATCAATGATGACAGTACATGTATTCTTCTTTTTTATGGGGCTCAAGGCTTTCTGGCCTTGGCTTTTGTTTGACTGTTTTGTCACCATGGTCTGTCAGTAGCGTATTGAGAACTAAGTAGATGTTGTTTAAATACGTGTACATTACACATGTACTGTACATACATCACTGTTGTATACCTTACCTTGAATCCAGAAATTCCCAATGGAACTCATGAGCTTCAACAATCAATTCAGGAATGGTGCTTTGCTGTTGCAGAATAACAGCGTCAAAATTAGTTCATTTTTTATTTTTGCACAAATATACATGTACAGATGAATACATGATGCCTAAATACTTCTATACAGTACAGTACATAACTGATTGCAAGCTTACACGTGTGCATGTGCTGTACAGCAGATTGTGCAACGACATTTGCACAAATACACACACCCCACACACACACACACCCACACACACACACCCCACACACGCACCCCCCACACACACACCACACCCCCCCCACACACACACACCACTCCCTCCTTACAGAGTCATCCATGATATCCTTCTCTGATGCAAACATGATTAACAACTGCAACAGCTTGACATGGAGCTGCACTGGCAGATTCATGTTATCTCCACGGCGACCCATATCACTATGCAAAGGGAAACACATACGCCTGCTCGTAAATAGTCCCATGTTGTTGCAAATATCCCACACCTTACCAGAACCACATATCCCAACAAAACCACACATAACCAGAGTACATCTGCACATACATGTACATGTAATATGCATCATCGTAACCACAGAATGCTTGTCTAGTAAATGGCCAACCTCATAACCACAGAATGCTAGTACACAGTAGATGTAATCCCGATGTGCCTGTGATGCTGTTCCCTAACAACAGCACGCCTGGATGATACTGAGCAAGCCTGTACTTGCCCCACCACAGCCAATACTAGCAGTTGGCAAATACACATGCAAGCACCATATTCGCTTACACTACGTACATAAGTGACTTCTTACTGTCAGTCCATACTCATTTTCAACGATTCTCAAGCCAACAAAACCACATCATTTTCCACCAAAGCATTCCTGCAATACTGCACTTACCAGTAGGTGGAAATGATATGCTTCCAGTCCAGGCAGGGAAATATTTGAGATACAAACACAAAGGACGATGCTTGGAACAAATCTTCTGTCTTAAACTGTGAAGAGTAAAAGATAGAATCCAAGCTGTGTCATGATACACGTACATGAAAACGTCGCATTCCTTCAATACACATCGACATTCACAGTGTAAGTACATGTATGTTTGTAAGGAATTAAACAGCTTGTGCCAATCTTATGTCGATGCTGATATAGTACCTACATACAAGATAGATTGCATGCTCACAGCCATTCGAGGGTGCTTACAAGTATGAGACAATCTATACGTGAACTACACAGTATTCATAAATTGCAGGAAAATGAGCGCAATTTGTTTAAGCAGCTCACCTTGGCCATTTGATCAAGGACAGAGAGGTCTGGAAAGAAGTGCCTCCACGGTAGTTTGACAAGATTGGCATGGTATATCTCCAGGATGTACTCGGGAGTATGAACGACCAAGTGCTCATAGTAGTACTGCCAGACAGAAGCCAAGACCAGGGTCCCACCTGAAGCAAACAGAATGGCAAGGAGAACACATAGAGACTGCTCATAGTGCATGTACAGTATACATGGATACATGTACAGCACTTGCAATATAATAATAAAATTAATTTCTATGTACCTAACGTGTTTTGGTAATAAGGCAGTGTCTAATTTTCAGAACGAAAATTATTTTTAACCTGGAAATTCTCGTGAGTACAAGGTATATGCAATGCACATACTAACACAGCACATGGACAACAGCATGCACAACTAGACACATGTACTATTGTACCTTTGAGCACTGTGTGGAGCGCACCAATACTGTTCACAAAAAGGGCCATCACGGAATTCATCATGACAGTTTCCAATTCAGTACACGGAAGCAAACTGCTTGTGAGTATGAGTAAATGTGTGGTCATAGATGCGTGCATGTGTGTGTGTGTGTGTGTGTGTGTGTGTGTGTGTGTGTGTGTGTGTGTGTGTGTGTGTGTGTGTGAAATCGCAGATGTCATTGATACAATCACAATAACCACCAGGACAGAGTACACACACATACACACACACATACACACGCACATACACACACATACACACATACACACACACATACACACACACATACACACACACACACAAAGCAACCTGTACACACACACACACACACAAAGTAGACATAAATACAGACAGTATATACCACATACACACACAAGCAACCTGTACACACATACACACACAAAGTACACATAAATACATATACACACACATACACACACACACAAGCAACCTGTACACATACACACACAAAGTACACATAAATACAGACAGTATATACACACACATACACCTACACACACACACCTACACACACCTACACACAATGCACACACACATACATGTACACACACGGCCCATTGCAAAAGTAATTTGCATCAGCCAGACGCGCATGGTCAGGTCTCACTCACACATCGTGTCCATTGGCATCCAGAGTGGTAACCCACGGCTCAAATGTGTCCCGGATGGCCTCCCAACATTTGCTTACAGCTGAACAATGTAAGCATCATTGCCAATAAGAGTCGGATGAGATTGTCACCATCACAACACACCACAATCAAAACACACACACACTGTATCAACTAGAACAGCACGAGAGACTACACTACACGTACAAAGTACTATACAACAAGGGAATCCCCCACCCCCCACCCCACCTCACCCTCCTCCCACCTTCTCCCCACCTAACCCACCTCCCCACCCCACCCTCACCCCCACCCCCTCCCCCACCCCCACTCACCCCACTCCACCCCACCTCACCCCATCTCACCCCACCCCACCCTCACCCCACCCCACCTCACCCCACTCACCACCACCCCACCCTCAACCCCACCTCCCCCACCCAACCTCACTCCACCTCACCCCACCCCACCTCACCCCAACCCACCTCACCCCACCCCCTCCCCACCCCACCCCACAAAAAAAAACATATATACCTTCATCAACTCGAACTGCAGACGAGTCCACAGACTCCTTCCATCCTGAGACCATGCAGCTGCACACCTGCTGCAGGAACTCTGTGACGGCGGGGATGTAGTCCCAGTGCACCACGCTGTACAGCGACCTGGCCCCCACCACCCTCTTCTGCAGGCAGTGGGTGGTCACGTAGTGCAGAGTGTCGTGCAGCTGCTGCAGGCTGAGCTGGCCACTGGCAAGGGCACCACACAAGTCTGCCCATATGTTGGGAATGATGCTGTGTTGCTCCACACCTGCATGTTGATAGGTTACATCCATCCAATACTGAATGCAATGACACAATATCATGATGGATGTGCGTGTAACTAAAAAAAAAAAAAAAAGGTTACTTACATGTCCATGTACATGCACTAGTCTGTACACATGACATGACATCTACACTGTACATCTAGACTACTGACTGATACAGATGCCAAAATGCACACAGCGTACTGTACATTGTACCACACATCCGGTACATGTACACACGTCCTGCTAGTGAGGTTTAGGCTCACCCTCAATCAACAGACGCAGCGCCGCACTGTACTGCTGTGGGAAATGGTGGTTCAGCACTACCTTGAAGTGCTGCCGGTAGGTCTACAATCGACGAATGGAGAGAAAGGCCGGGGAAAATATAGATAGATGTGGGCCCAATGGGTATGCATTCATGTGCAGTGCACTGTATAATCCTAAACAATGCCAATCTCACAGCTATGTACATGACTGCAAACACTGCACATGCATCCCATCTCATTTCTGATTCCATGCAAGACCCACATCACTGACGAGCAGCAGGATTCAGAAAAATGGTTGCGCACAACTGGATGTAATCATAAGTGTGCGCAGATGCATGTCACCTCACCTCCACCAACAGCTCCTTTCCACTCCCACCAAAGGACGAATCAGCTCCACAGAAGACAAGCCCTTGCACAATGAATTCCATAAACTGGGTACCCTCTGTCATGCTCAGCTCGTGGCTATCCAGCCATAAGGATATATTAAACTGGTTGAAGAGAGATGAGAATTAAAAAAGGAACAAGCAACCAGACATTGGGTACTAATACGCTAACAGTTAACCCATTTCTGTACTATTAGCCGAAGCAATACACGTGCTGTGTCTATTTGCTTTTTCAATAAGGAAACACAAAGACCGAACAAATGTATCAATACTACTATTTAACACTATGATGTACATGTACATGTATATCACATTACATTGCCAAATGTACGCCAAACCTGCACAGTTGCATTTTGCACTACTAAAATTAGTAGAATTGTTTCACCTAATCTTTAATTCTCCTGTCCTTTGCATACAATGTACTATACAAGTTGGTAACTAAACCTGTAAGTGCATTACATAAACACAATTGTAGGCAGGGTTACAAACATGACAGTGCACATGTCTACTGTTACATCCAACTTCATCCCTGCGTACAGTGTGTGCACACTTGATCTTAAACATTGCACAACTTAGAGCGCAGGCTATTTACTTAACCACAAGTGTCTCGCCTTTTTTTGCAAGGTATACAGTGGAATCCCTAAATATGGACACTTTTGAGACCATATTAAAGTGCCCTGATTATCAAGGTGTCATTTTTTCAGGGGTTTAAACTTTCCAAAGTTGTTTGGGACCTAGAGATGGTGTCATGTACATGTATATCGAGGTGTCCTTATTTCAGAAAGTCACCATTTAGGGGTTCCACTGTACATGCCCATCTCAAATGACCAGGTCTGGTGTGTGTACCTTTGTGAGCAGCGAGAAGGCTGTGCTGACCCCCACGTTCCTCGCCACATCGAGGATGGACCCGTACAAGGTGAGGAAGCTCCGCCCACACCGGCTGGGCTCGAAGAGTGGGGACAGGAGGTCCGCGAGGGACGGCTGCCTCAGGAGCGTTGGGAGTATGTTCAGCATCTCGGAGGGGTCGTGTTGAACAAACTCCTGGCGATAAGAGGGTCGCACATGCATTCAAGCACAAGTCAAGCATCGATAGTACATGTAGAGGAGGGTAACACACGTACATGTACATGTGCACACCACTCTATTTGCTTTTGTGTGAGCTTGGTAAAAATATACACTTGCACGTAAGTGGCATTGAATCAGTGCTTTATGGTTTTAGAAGCTCTTAATACACGTTGCTGTATGTTACCTGTACCTCTGGCATTGTTCCCTTTACACCACTACACATGCACAATACATGTAAATCAAGAGTGCAACCCAGAATTATAAATATGTGAGTTCAATTCTGCTAGACACTAGGGTACTTGCATCAGAACCCTTATCCATCATTTCTAAAAACTAAATAACCATACTCATATCATTACCAAATACATTGCCACATAAACGCAGCCCAATAACCTACTGTACATGTACTCTAGACATCAAAATGCTGTTGTGCATCCACCGTACGTACACGTACGACAATATAAACCCTGCCATGTCGTGCTCAATGCACTCACCTGCCCCAGCACTTGGACACAAGTGGTGAAAAACTGGCAGGTGGGAGGGAAGAGGCGTGCTTCCATGTTGATGTACTTCAGCACCTCGTAGAACACAGACACTCCACATTTGAGGGCCATGTTGACCGGACTGCCTGCACAGAAATAACGGTTAGCCACCACAAATATATATACAGCACCTAGAGGCACATTAAAGCTCACTTGCATGAAGGAAAGACATGCGCATGTGCACATACATGTATGTAAGCCATGCAATACCCAAGCTTCGAGTACACAGTAGATATATACATGTGAAGCATGTGTTGCATGTAATTTGCTGCAGCGAGACATTTCAAAGGAACAGGGGGAATGCTGATTTGTATAAATGCAGTGTACACATGTACAATAGACACCACATACATGTACAGTAAACTTTCACTCCTTTAAACTTTTAGTAGAGGACATGAGTGCTCACTGAAATATTCTCATCACATTTCACAACATCCTCTGCGCTGTGCACATGCGTACAACAAGGTGGTCCTCAAATAATGTCAATTAAACGTACGTAAATTAATATAGTCTAAACAATTAACTCTTTCATGGGCAACAGAGCAATATTGCACTGCAGGTGCTATACTAAAGCCACTCTGTTTATCTAAACCGTTAACACTTTTGTAGTGACAACACATTTGAAAAGTTTCCTGGTCATATTAGTGTAAATTGTTTGCAAACTAGAAGAGAACCGCTTATTTTGCACTACATGTTTACTGCAATAATTGACTTCACCTGCGGAAGAGTTAAATGTTCTGTCTGTGGTTAATTCTATCAAATTTCAGGTTTAACATTATTTCGAATTAGGAGGGTTTTTCATAGATAAAACATTCAGGCTGTGTTACCACCTTCATTTCTTTCCTTGCTAGGATTAATCTACTGTACATACATTGTACACAAGTGTTGAATTTCAAGCAACTTTACTTCATTATTGGAAAGTACAATGTATCGCATATCCACAATATTGGTTAAAAACAGCACAAAATGGCTAACCTTGAGCTCGGCGAGCCAACTGGACCAGCTGGCTGTAGTGGAATGGCAGCAACAGTGTAAAGTAATGCACACACAACAAGACTGCACAGCAGGACATTGTAGACATGTACTGTACCATATGTACGGTTTAGGTTGCACAAGGCGTACTGCACAGTACTACCACATAAACCCCACACTGCACAGCAAAGGCACGCTGTAGATACTGTAGTCTGTGCACATGTACATGTACACGTGTACATGTAAGTGGAACCCCAATGCAAGACAAATCATACAGTGTGCATTTGTGCATTATGTATACACACAGATGATACACACATGTTTAACAGTGTACACACATGCGAGCACCTACATGTACAGCAGCAATGTTTAACGTTGGAGCAAACACAACACTAGCTAACTACAGTCAATAGATGTACACGCACACGCACAGATACTACATGTAGATGTGTAATAATTATACACGTAAACACTTCAAACAACAACCATATTGCCACAGCTCCATGAAACAGTTCTATGGAATTAAATGAGCACACACACTAGCAACGCACACACACACAAACCCCAGACAGAAAAATAAACACACACAAACCCCATGACATGCATGTATGCATAACAACATACATGCACATGTAAACACTAAACACAATTCCCAACACACAACACAAATTCCCCAAACAAATTCCATAGCACAAATGCCACAACACAAATTCCCCTAATACAAATTCCACAACACAAATGCCACAACACAAATTCCCCTAATATAAATTCCACAACACAAATGCCACAACACGTACGCCACATTCTGCTCCATCCGCATTACTGCCATGCACATATCGTGGGCCACAGGTGTAGTCATAGCAACCACTGTCTCTTCGTACTGTGCCCTGTTCATCCTTAGTCTGTGGTCCCACTTAGGGTGCAGGGCCAGCTCTTCCACCTACGACCAAGCACATGTAGTTATCTCATATACGCACGTACGTGCAGAAAGAGAAGAGAGGGTGAGAGGGAGGGAGGGAGAGAGAGGAGAGAGAGAGAGAGAGAGAGGAGAGAGAGGAGAGGAGAGAGAGGGAGAGGAGAGAGAGGGAGAGGAGAGAGAGGAGAGGAGAGATGAGAGAGGGAGAGAGGGAGAGGAGAGGAGAGAGGGAGAGGCGAGAGGGGGAGTGAGGGAGAGGAGAGGGGGAGTGAGGGAGAGGAGAGGGAGGAGAGGGAGAGAGAGGGAGAGAGAGGGAGAGATGCGAGGAGAGTGAGGGAGAGGGGAGGGAGAGGGAGAAGAGAACAAGGAACGGAGGAGAGAGAGAGAGAAAGGAAGAGGAATGGAGAGAGAGGAAGGGAGAGAGAGGGGAGGAGAGGGGGCGAGTGAGAGGAGAGGGAGGGAGGGGAGGAGAGAAAGAGGAAGGGAGAGGGATAGTTAGAACAAGAAGATACAAGAGAAGACAATGTGTGATGTTTGATGGAGCAGAGATTGAGTTATTGGGATGGTGTGAGGATACCAACATGAGAGAAAGAGACAAATTAATTAATGCTTATCTGCACTGTAAGTACATGCATACGGTAACCCATATCAGTGAAATCAACCACACCCAAATTCTTTCTTTTATCTTTACACTGCCCACACCCACTGCCACTCACCAACACTCACACACACCCCACACATTGCCAATAACCAACGCCCACACCCTCAAACCCACACACTGCTACACACCAACCTCCACACACACCACACACCCTGATAAAAAGGTTGGCAGGTCCTGTACACAGGTAGGCTCTGTTCTGGGCCTGCCGACACGCCACCTGCACTTGGAACTGCCTGGGTGGATTGGAGTACAGCTCAGGCACAGCAGTGATGTACTCGCCATCCAATGAAGTGAGGAGGTCGCACTTGGCGATGAAGGACCTGCAACGTTGCACACCATGACGCGTGAATACACAATACCACACAAAACCAGCCCATACCATCTCGTACACAACAGATTACCACATGCATGTACACCAAATAGTTGTGCCAATGCAAATGGAATGGATGTGCAAATATGGTTGAAACACTAAATATTCAGCTCATTCAACACTCAAATGACATTTGAAAAGAAGACAGCACTCTGGAGAATCTCGTGGACGGGGGGGGCAGGTAGCAACCAGGTGCACGGGACACACGAGAGCGCGCCAGCGCGCACCAAACCGGACGGCGCGCCCGCACAAAACCGCGCCCGGCCCGCACAACCCGCGCCCGCACCCGCGCGCCGCACCAAACCCGCTCCGCCCCAAACCCTCTCGCCCCCACCAAACCCTCGCCCTCACCAAACCCTCTCCCTCACCAAAACCCCCTTCCCTCACCAAACCCTCTCTCCCTCACCAAACCCTCTCTCCCTCACCAAACCCTCTCTCCCTCACCAAACCCTCTCTCCCTCACCTGGCATTCGACACTATAAACTGGAGGTCTGTTGAGAGTATTGACAAGAAAGCATCCTGCGAAATCAAGATTTCATCAGGGACGGTGACAAAGGGAGCTGCAATGATCTGGAGTGGGGGTGGAGCCAAGGTGGCTTGGAGCACTTCAGGAGACGTTTCTGTATTCTTGTGAATGCTAGGGCCAAGAGAATGTGCAGAGAGAATATGCATATACCTGTACCGTACACATATGGATGCATTACAACATAAGTTTTGCCCTGAAAAAAGTACAACCTCTGTAACTAAGCAACTGTTATTCTAGAGCCTCAACTATACGTACTTTACACACACACACCACACAAACACACACATACACACACACAAACACACAACACACACTAACACACACATACACACAAACACACACACACAAACACACACACACATACAAACACACACATACACACAAACACACACACACACAAACACACACACATACACATACACACAAACTAACCATACTTACACAGCACTCACACGATACATAAGAGTGGGTGGAGCCAGGGACTCACCACTATCAATTTGAGATCCTGAGGACTCGGGCTTAAAGGGAAGTGACTTCTGGTAAGTTGCCACTTGCACCCACTCCTGGACCAAGGCATTGAGCTGGCCTTTGATCTCATCGTAAGGCATAAGCTCAAACCAGAGTGACGGCTGCAATCAAGACAAAATATGCAACAATTCAAAAACACAGCCACACCATGGCACGCTCAGTAACCGGGGATATCGGAATGTGAAGGAAGGTTCATAGCTTCCTTCACACTCACATGATATGGTGGCTATCAATTCCTATAGCAGGGTAGTCTGGGGACTGGCTGTTGTGTAGTCACACTGAGACACACGTGTACACACTAACCCTAGTGCCAGACATGGTAATGGAAAGTTATGGCAATTGGAATAAGAATAAGCGGTCTCTTCAATGTCACATAACTTAAGTACATATGACACAATTTGTTTTACTAGTACCATGAAGATTGGATTGTGATAGTTCTAACAAAACAATGTGTGTCTTTTCTAATTGCCATAACTTCATATAACCCTACATGTACCTGGCGTAAAGTGGACTACAGTAGTGACATTTTCACTGCATGTGTGGAATAGTTTGTGGGTGGTAGGCCACATAGTAACTAGTATGGCTGCTTTGGCCCTTGGAAGCTGGAATGACTAGGAACACAGTCCTTGGCTTGAGGGCCACAGCTGACATCATGGCATGATCAACAAGCAGGAAATACATGTCCCTATGCACCGAGAAAAAAACAACTTACCCTGTCCGCCTGAATCAAGGTATCCAGTCTGCTAGGATCGTAGCTCTGGGGGAGACCAGGAACGTACAGGGCTGAATCGTGTAGGCGTGGCTCGTCCAACCACAGACGAAGGGTCTGGTAGTACCTGCAATCAGGTGACCATGATGAAGGAGGTGAGCACATCAGGTGACTACAATACAGCATGATGAGGGAGGAGGTGAGCACATCAGGTGACCACAATACAGCATGATGAAGGAGGTGAGCACATCAGGTGACCACAATGCAGCATGATGAGGGAGGAGGTGAGCACATCAGGTGACCACAATACAGCATGATGAGGGAGGAGGTGAGCACATCAGGTGACCACAATACAGCATGATGAAGGAAGTGAGCACATCAGGTGACCACAATACAGCATGATGAGGGAGGAAGTGAGCACATCAGGTGACCACAATACAGCATGATAAGGGAGGAGGTGAGCACATCAGGTGACCACAATACAGCATGATGAGGGAGGAGGTGAGCACATCAGGTGACCACAATACAGCATGATGAGGGAGGTGAGCACATCAGGTGACCACAATACAGCATGATGAGGGAGGAGGTGAGCACATCAGATGACCACAATGCAGCATGATGAGGGAGGAGGTGAGCACATCAGGTGACCACAATACAGCATGAGGGAGTAGGTAAACACATCAGCTTAAGGTGACCACAATACAAGACGAGGGAGGTAAGCACATCAGCTTAAGGTGACCACAATACGAGACGGAGGAAGGAGGTGAGCACATCAGCTTAAGGCGACAGTGTGCATAATTGAGTGGTGTGTGGTACCAGAAATGTGGAATCTTTTTGTGCAGAAAAAACATTTAAAGATCCCATTTGTTGCATCACCTAACCCACATCAGCACAATACTAAGACCAAATATGTACACGCAGTACACTGTATGCACAGCATCTGTTAAACTCTCGAATACACATATTTCTTTGCGTGTACAAAGTCGCATGTGTGTGTGTGGTGTGTGTGTGTGCGCATGTGTGTGTGTGCGTGTGTGTGTGTGCGTGTGTGTGCGTGTGTGTGTGTGTGCGTGTGTGTGTGTGTGTGCGTGTGTGTGTGTGATGACTGCATAGATGTATAGAAGCCCCATACTCCCAGATGTGGACATCTCTGCTGCACACACACACTACAGCATACTTGAGGTAGCCAGTTAGTGCTGATTGGTTCTCTGGCTCCTGGCTGTCCTCGTTTTGCTGCTCCATGGCAGTGAGGGAAGTCTTCAGTGAGGAACACGTGGACGATAGACTTCCTTTTAGCCTGCGCTTTAAAGCGGCTCCAGAGAGTGTGGTGAAAAACTTCCACCCTTGGCTGTCCCTCTCTGGCATGCTGCCATCAGATATAAAAAGGATGGGCATTAAATGGAATCATTCAATGGTTCCCTACTCTGCATACTAGCATCAAGAGCATGCCTCCCTGCAGGCATGCATAAACTCCAAGTATGTCCATGTAACAAAACCTACATGTACTGTACGCATTCAGTACACGAGCGTAACAGGCATGGGTCACAAACTATGTGTGCAGTGTATGAATGCACAATGAGCATGTACACACTCCTTTGTCAATGAGTCAGCTTAACACGCATCACAGAAAACGTTTCCAAAAAAAATGAAAATAAAACACTCACCTTCCATGAAGAACTGGTCTCTGCAAGTAGAGGATGAAGAACTTCTGCCATGCCAGCAAGGCCACAGGCTCCTTCATGTCCACAGCAGCACAGAACTCCGCCCATCGATAGATTGACAAATGAGTGATGGGAAATAAAGACACCTTGAGATCTGTCAGAACTCTCTGTATGTATAAAGGAACAAGTGAGTGTACATGTGCCTGTTTTATTCCTTAGGAACTATGTGTACAGCAAAGAACAGATACATGCATTGAAAGCATATATGTACACAGTACAAGCAATGACACACTAGATTTAATTCTGCTTCATTCTATTAAAAGCACGATATCTTCCAAACCAAGAAATTAAGTCTCCATTCAAAAGACATATCTACTAACTAAAAAAACCCTGTCTGTACTTACAGTATACGAAGCAGACAGACTCAATAAGAGGTCCAACAAACAAGCACGATGCAGAGCATGACCCAGCAAGACAAGGATAGAGCAACCTGATCCCAACAAGCATTAATCTACTGATTTACTGAAGAGACGGAGATTCTTTCACTTGCAATCCACTGCAATGATCTCCTAAGTAACTATGGGGTGCCTAATGCAATAGCACAAGACTACAATGCCAGCTTAGCCTCTCATCTGTACCAATAGCACAAGACTACAATGCCAGCTAGCCTCTCATCTGTACCACAAGCACTAGAAGGGGGTCAGTGGCACAGGATGAGCTGCAGATGGTGGGGCTGGGCCTTCGCTTGGCGCACGCAAATATGGCTTGCCTTCCCTCTGACCACCATAGCGGGATATAGTGTCTTGTTTTGTGAGCAATTTATAAACGCTGCCCATACATGTACATGTATTCACATGTATTTTTCCTATACAGTTTAATTTTCTTAGCCCATGTGCTTACTTTCAGGGCTGCATCGATGGTGATCTTGGCGTCGTTCTTGAGGGCCAGCAGGAGAGCCTTCCACACGCCCTCCTCCATCTCGTACTGCTCCTCGGCACACAAGGAGCAGAAGGCAAGCCAAGGGAAGCTGGACACAGCCTGCCAGGGGTTAAGTGTGCATGTTCATTATAATGCACACCCTCCTCAATAATTAACAAAGTACATGTACATGTACATTTAGTACACAGAACACGCCCAAACCAAACAGAACATTCATTGCACGCAGTCAAACAACAGGAATTGAACATCACTACTAATGTACACACCACACACATGCCCACTGCACTATGGCTGCAATTTGTAGTACATGTACATGTACATCAGCCAACCCACAATCCACTTAAATCTCTCAGACTTGCTGTCACTCACAATGCAATTATAAATGGACGGTGGTCCTTCTGCTACAACTGCTGACAGCATTGTGGTAATGAAACTTCCCCTACGAGTGTTTCCTGATTGGACATTCTTGGTGAGGAGAGGGAGGCAAAAGACAAAATGAATACAACACTCTGTGCATACAATATACACGTGCAAGTAACATACGTAGTACGATTCCAGCAGAGCTTTCTGCATCAGTTTCAAGAGAGACACATCAGTGAAAATGAACTGAGCCATTACATCCAGCAGATATAATAAGCAACGTTCCCTGCAAGGTTACAATTCTATTATAAACAAACCTACAGCTGTACATGTACATGTCCAACTGTGTGTGTGCGTGTGTGTGTGTGTGTGTGTGTGTGTGTGTGTGTGTGTGTGTGTGTGCATGTGAGCATCTGTGTGCATCCATGTAGTGAATTTACTTGCATTTTATGCATATGTACAGCTTAGTGTGGCACGTGTACATACAGTGTACACATACATATATATATATCACACACTCTATCTACCCCCCCACACTCCACCTACCCTACCCTCCCCCCACCAACCCTCCCCACACTGCCAACTAACCCTCCCCACACTACATCTAAACCCTCTTCCACACTCCACCTACATTCCCCACAGCCCTCTGCCACACTCCACTACAGTCCCCACACTCCAACTACCCTCCCCACACTCCATCTACCTCTCCACACTCCACCTACATTCCCCACACTCCATCTACCCTCTCCACACTTCCACCGACATTCCCCACACCCTCTCCACACTCCACCTACATTCCCACACTCCAAGTACCTCCCCACACTCCATCTACCCTCCCCACACTCCACCTCCCCTCCCCACACTCCTAACTACATTGCACATCCCAGTACTCCACCCAATTGTTTTCTACTCTCTCAAGCTACACCTACACACCTACACACCTACATGTACATGCAGCACTTCAAAGGCAGTGGACATGTAACACAAACACTACCTACACAACTATGCAATCAATACCTACCACAATAACACATTCCTCATCCCACAAGATGTGCCCTCAAGTTCACACACACATACAGACCCAAATAAACATACGAGCATGTACAGTACACACACACACACACACACACACACACACACACACACACACACACACACGCACACAACACACACACACATATGCACACACACATTCACACACACATACATGTGCACACACATACATGTACATATGCATACACATACACACATACGCACATACGCATACACACACACACACACACACACACACACACACACACACACACACACACACACACACACACACACACACAACACACACACACACACACACACACACACACACACACACAACACACACACACACACACACACACACACACACACACACACACACACACACACACACACACACACACATACTTCCACCAGTTCGGGAAAGAAAGGAACGTGTCCAACCAGAACTGCAGCACTGTGTCTCCACCAGCCCCCTCCAGGCCCACACGCCCTCTGAAGCTGGGTCTAGGGGGAAGCACACATGACAGGTGAGCTATACGACACTCACACACCGCGTGTGTTCCAATGGTGATGGGACAAATAAGGGCGATGCACAATGAGGGGATGGGCCAAACAGTGTTCAGTTGATGTCTGTGGTGTCGAAACGCACTTACCACAATCAACGCTCCCATCTTCCTGGAGACCAAGGGTTGAGGGAGAGAGAAGGTCAGCCTCTCTCTCAGTGAAACGCTCGCCACGTCAGCACTGGCCAGCGCCATGACAACCTGGAGGAACCTTCACACACAATGAGTACAGAGTACTGGCTTAAAACAGCACAAAGGACAAACAGCACACAACATATAATGCACTGTACACTACATACAATGCACTGTACACGCATAGCTTGCACAGCTTTACGTGCAAATACACAAGCATATACCTGATCATGTTTACAAGTCCATAAAAACCCTGCTACCTGTAAGCCTATGCGCACCCAGTCCTCATTAAGTCCTCACACAATCTGCCCTGCCTCGCTGCTGCACTCCGCAATATTACTCTTTATATGATTTTTTTTTTTTAAGGACCACCAGTAAGCAACACAACTGCTCTCGGTAGCAATGGGTTCCATGAATACCTACAGAGGGT
>JABACO010000010.1:7417584-7455458 GCA_013339895.1 Ephydatia muelleri | reverse complement strand
TCCAGAGTGGTAACCCACGGCTCAATGTGTCCCGGATGGCCTCCCAACATTTGCTTACAGCTGAACAATGTAAGCATCATTGCAATAAGAGTCGGATGAGATTGTCACATCACAACACACCACAATCAAAACACACACACACTGTATCATAGAACAGCACGAGAAGACTACACTACACGTACAAAGTACTATACAACAAGGAATCCCCCACCCCACCCCACCTCACTCCTCCCCACCTCCCCCCTCTCACCCCACCCTCCCCACCCCCCCCCTCCACCACCACCCCTCCCCCCCCACCTCACCCCACTCCACCACAACCTCACCCCATCTCACCCACCCCACCTCACCCCACCCCACCTCACCCCACCTCACCCCCCCCACCTCCCCCCTCCCCCACCCCACCTCACTCCACCTCACCCCCCCCACCTCACCCCCCCCACCTCACCCCACCCCTCCCCCCCCACCCCCACAAAAACATATATACCTTCATCAACTCGAACTGCAGACGAGTCCACAGACTCCTTCCATCCTGAGACCATGCAGCTGCACACCTGCTGCAGGAACTCTGTGACGGCGGGGATGTAGTCCCAGTGCACCACGCTGTACAGCGACCTGGCCCCCACCACCCTCTTCTGCAGGCAGTGGGTGGTCACGTAGTGCAGAGTGTCGTGCAGCTGCTGCAGGCTGAGCTGGCCACTGGCAAGGGCACCACACAAGTCTGCCCATATGTTGGGAATGATGCTGTGTTGCTCCACACCTGCATGTTGATAGGTTCTTTTAAAACATCCATCCAATACTGAATGCAATGACACAATATCATGATGGATGTGCGTGTAACTAAAAAAAAAAAAAAAAGGTTACTTACATGTCCATGTACATGCACTAGTCTGTACACATGACATGACATCTACACTGTACATCTAGACTACTGACTGATACAGATGCCAAAATGCACACAGCGTACTGTACATTGTACCACACATCCGGTACATGTACACACGTCCTGCTAGTGAGGTTTAGGCTCACCCTCAATCAACAGACGCAGCGCCGCACTGTACTGCTGTGGGAAATGGTGGTTCAGCACTACCTTGAAGTGCTGCCGGTAGGTCTACAATCGACGAATGGAGAGAAAGGCCGGGGAAAATATAGATAGATGTGGGCCCAATGGGTATGCATTCATGTGCAGTGCACTGTATAATCCTAAACAATGCCAATCTCACAGCTATGTACATGACTGCAAACACTGCACATGCATCCCATCTCATTTCTGATTCCATGCAAGACCCACATCACTGACGAGCAGCAGGATTCAGAAAAATGGTTGCGCACAACTGGATGTAATCATAAGTGTGCGCAGATGCATGTCACCTCACCTCCACCAACAGCTCCTTTCCACTCCCACCAAAGGACGAATCAGCTCCACAGAAGACAAGCCCTTGCACAATGAATTCCATAAACTGGGTACCCTCTGTCATGCTCAGCTCGTGGCTATCCAGCCATAAGGATATATTAAACTGGTTGAAGAGAGATGAGAATTAAAAAAGGAACAAGCAACCAGACATTGGGTACTAATACGCTAACAGTTAACCCATTTCTGTACTATTAGCCGAAGCAATACACGTGCTGTGTCTATTTGCTTTTTCAATAAGGAAACACAAAGACCGAACAAATGTATCAATACTACTATTTAACACTATGATGTACATGTACATGTATATCACATTACATTGCCAAATGTACGCCAAACCTGCACAGTTGCATTTTGCACTACTAAAATTAGTAGAATTGTTTCACCTAATCTTTAATTCTCCTGTCCTTTGCATACAATGTACTATACAAGTTGGTAACTAAACCTGTAAGTGCATTACATAAACACAATTGTAGGCAGGGTTACAAACATGACAGTGCACATGTCTACTGTTACATCCAACTTCATCCCTGCGTACAGTGTGTGCACACTTGATCTTAAACATTGCACAACTTAGAGCGCAGGCTATTTACTTAACCACAAGTGTCTCGCCTTTTTTTGCAAGGTATACAGTGGAATCCCTAAATATGGACACTTTTGAGACCATATTAAAGTGCCCTGATTATCAAGGTGTCATTTTTTCAGGGGTTTAAACTTTCCAAAGTTGTTTGGGACCTAGAGATGGTGTCATGTACATGTATATCGAGGTGTCCTTATTTCAGAAAGTCACCATTTAGGGGTTCCACTGTACATGCCCATCTCAAATGACCAGGTCTGGTGTGTGTACCTTTGTGAGCAGCGAGAAGGCTGTGCTGACCCCCACGTTCCTCGCCACATCGAGGATGGACCCGTACAAGGTGAGGAAGCTCCGCCCACACCGGCTGGGCTCGAAGAGTGGGGACAGGAGGTCCGCGAGGGACGGCTGCCTCAGGAGCGTTGGGAGTATGTTCAGCATCTCGGAGGGGTCGTGTTGAACAAACTCCTGGCGATAAGAGGGTCGCACATGCATTCAAGCACAAGTCAAGCATCGATAGTACATGTAGAGGAGGGTAACACACGTACATGTACATGTGCACACCACTCTATTTGCTTTTGTGTGAGCTTGGTAAAAATATACACTTGCACGTAAGTGGCATTGAATCAGTGCTTTATGGTTTTAGAAGCTCTTAATACACGTTGCTGTATGTTACCTGTACCTCTGGCATTGTTCCCTTTACACCACTACACATGCACAATACATGTAAATCAAGAGTGCAACCCAGAATTATAAATATGTGAGTTCAATTCTGCTAGACACTAGGGTACTTGCATCAGAACCCTTATCCATCATTTCTAAAAACTAAATAACCATACTCATATCATTACCAAATACATTGCCACATAAACGCAGCCCAATAACCTACTGTACATGTACTCTAGACATCAAAATGCTGTTGTGCATCCACCGTACGTACACGTACGACAATATAAACCCTGCCATGTCGTGCTCAATGCACTCACCTGCCCCAGCACTTGGACACAAGTGGTGAAAAACTGGCAGGTGGGAGGGAAGAGGCGTGCTTCCATGTTGATGTACTTCAGCACCTCGTAGAACACAGACACTCCACATTTGAGGGCCATGTTGACCGGACTGCCTGCACAGAAATAACGGTTAGCCACCACAAATATATATACAGCACCTAGAGGCACATTAAAGCTCACTTGCATGAAGGAAAGACATGCGCATGTGCACATACATGTATGTAAGCCATGCAATACCCAAGCTTCGAGTACACAGTAGATATATACATGTGAAGCATGTGTTGCATGTAATTTGCTGCAGCGAGACATTTCAAAGGAACAGGGGGAATGCTGATTTGTATAAATGCAGTGTACACATGTACAATAGACACCACATACATGTACAGTAAACTTTCACTCCTTTAAACTTTTAGTAGAGGACATGAGTGCTCACTGAAATATTCTCATCACATTTCACAACATCCTCTGCGCTGTGCACATGCGTACAACAAGGTGGTCCTCAAATAATGTCAATTAAACGTACGTAAATTAATATAGTCTAAACAATTAACTCTTTCATGGGCAACAGAGCAATATTGCACTGCAGGTGCTATACTAAAGCCACTCTGTTTATCTAAACCGTTAACACTTTTGTAGTGACAACACATTTGAAAAGTTTCCTGGTCATATTAGTGTAAATTGTTTGCAAACTAGAAGAGAACCGCTTATTTTGCACTACATGTTTACTGCAATAATTGACTTCACCTGCGGAAGAGTTAAATGTTCTGTCTGTGGTTAATTCTATCAAATTTCAGGTTTAACATTATTTCGAATTAGGAGGGTTTTTCATAGATAAAACATTCAGGCTGTGTTACCACCTTCATTTCTTTCCTTGCTAGGATTAATCTACTGTACATACATTGTACACAAGTGTTGAATTTCAAGCAACTTTACTTCATTATTGGAAAGTACAATGTATCGCATATCCACAATATTGGTTAAAAACAGCACAAAATGGCTAACCTTGAGCTCGGCGAGCCAACTGGACCAGCTGGCTGTAGTGGAATGGCAGCAACAGTGTAAAGTAATGCACACACAACAAGACTGCACAGCAGGACATTGTAGACATGTACTGTACCATATGTACGGTTTAGGTTGCACAAGGCGTACTGCACAGTACTACCACATAAACCCCACACTGCACAGCAAAGGCACGCTGTAGATACTGTAGTCTGTGCACATGTACATGTACACGTGTACATGTAAGTGGAACCCCAATGCAAGACAAATCATACAGTGTGCATTTGTGCATTATGTATACACACAGATGATACACACATGTTTAACAGTGTACACACATGCGAGCACCTACATGTACAGCAGCAATGTTTAACGTTGGAGCAAACACAACACTAGCTAACTACAGTCAATAGATGTACACGCACACGCACAGATACTGTACATGTACATGTAGATGTGTAATAATTATACACGTAAACACTTCAAACAACAACCATATTGCCACAGCTCCATGAAACAGTTCTATGGAATTAAATGAGCACACACACTAGCAACGCACACACACACAAACC
This sequence comes from Ephydatia muelleri, assembly GCA_013339895.1. Taxonomy (NCBI): domain Eukaryota; kingdom Metazoa; phylum Porifera; class Demospongiae; order Spongillida; family Spongillidae; genus Ephydatia; species Ephydatia muelleri. The sequence continues at coordinate 7,450,898 of JABACO010000010.1, read as the reverse complement.
CCAGACAGAAAAATAAACACACACAAACCCCATGACATGCATGTATGCATAACAACATACATGCACATGTAAACACTAAACACAATTCCCAACACACAACACAAATTCCCCAAACAAATTCCATAGCACAAATGCCACAACACAAATTCCCCTAATACAAATTCCACAACACAAATGCCACAACACAAATTCCCCTAATATAAATTCCACAACACAAATGCCACAACACGTACGCCACATTCTGCTCCATCCGCATTACTGCCATGCACATATCGTGGGCCACAGGTGTAGTCATAGCAACCACTGTCTCTTCGTACTGTGCCCTGTTCATCCTTAGTCTGTGGTCCCACTTAGGGTGCAGGGCCAGCTCTTCCACCTACGACCAAGCACATGTAGTTATCTCATATACGCACGTACGTGCAGAAAGAGAAGAGAGGGTGAGAGGGAGGGAGGGAGGGAGAGGAGGAGAGAGAGAGGAGAGAGAGAGAGAGAGGAGAGAGAGGAGAGGAGAGAGAGCGAGAGGGAGAGGAGAGAGAGGGAGAGAGGAGAGGGCGAGAGAGGAGAGGGAGAGGAGAGGAGAGGAGAGAGGGAGAGGAGAGAGAGGGAGAGGAGAGCAGGGGCGGGGAGAGGGGAGGGGGAGGAGATGGGGGAGTGAGAGTGGGAGAGGAGAGAGAGGGAGAGAGAGGGAGAGAGGAGAGTGGGGAGAGGGAGAGGGGGAGGGAGAGGGAGAGAGAACAAGGAACGGAGAGAGGAGAGAGAAGGAAGGAATGGAGAGAGAGGAAGGAGAGAGAGGGAGAGAGGGGGAGAGTGAGATGAGAGGAGAGGAGGGGAGGGGAGGGAGAAAGAGGAAGGGAGAGGGGATAGTTAGAACAAGAAGATACAAGAGAAGACAATGTGTGATGTTGATGGAGCAGAGATTTGAGTTATTGGGATGGTGTGAGGATACCAACATGAGAGAAAGAGACAAATTAATAATGCTTATCTGCACTGTAAGTACATGCATACGGTAACCCTATCAGTGAAATCACCACACCCAAATTCTTTCTTTTATCTTTACACTGCCCACACCCACTGCCACTCACCAACACTCACACACACCCACACATTGCCAATAACCAACGCCCACACCCTCAAACCCACACACTGCTACACACCAACCTCCACACACACCACACACCCTGATAAAAAGGTTGGCAGGTCCTGTACACAGGTAGGCTCTGTTCTGGGCCTGCCGACACGCCACCTGCACTTGGAACTGCCTGGGTGGATTGGAGTACAGCTCAGGCACAGCAGTGATGTACTCGCCATCCAATGAAGTGAGGAGGTCGCACTTGGCGATGAAGGACCTGCAACGTTGCACACCATGACGCGTGAATACACAATACCACACAAAACCAGCCCATACCATCTCGTACACAACAGATTACCACATGCATGTACACCAAATAGTTGTGCCAATGCAAATGGAATGGATGTGCAAATATGGTTGAAACACTAAATATTCAGCTCATTCAACACTCAAATGACATTTGAAAAAGAATACAGCACTCTGGATAATCTCTTTGACTTGCGTGTTCATTAGCAACCATGTGCACTGTACACACATATCTCCTCCATCTCTCACCAAACCTTACCCTTCTCTCCCTCACAAACCCTCTCCCTCCCTCACCAACCCTCTCTCCCTCACCCTCTCTCCCTCAACCAAACCCTCTCTCCTTCCCCAAACCCTCTCTCCCTCACCAAACCCTCTCTCCCTCACCAAACCCTCTCTCCCTCACCAAACCCCCTCTCCCTCACCAAACCCTCTCTCCCTCACCAAACCCTCTCTCCCTCACCAAACCCTCTCTCCCTCACCAAACCCTCTCTCCCTCACCTGGCATTCGACACTATAAACTGGAGGTCTGTTGAGAGTATTGACAAGAAAGCATCCTGCGAAATCAAGATTTCATCAGGGACGGTGACAAAGGGAGCTGCAATGATCTGGAGTGGGGGTGGAGCCAAGGCTGGCTTGGAGCACTTCAGGAGACGTTTCTGTATTCTTGTGAATGCTAGGGCCAAGAGAATGTGCAGAGAGAATATGCATATACCTGTACCGTACACATATGGATGCATTACAACATAAGTTTTGCCTGAAAAAAGTACAACCTCTGTAACTAAGCAACTGTTATTCTAGAGCCTCAACTATACGTACTTTACACACACACACACACAAACACACACATACACACACACAAACACACAACACACACTAACACACACATACACACAAACACACACACACAAACACACACACACATACAAACACACACATACACACAAACACACACACACACAAACACACACACATACACATACACACAAACTAACCATACTTACACAGCACTCACACGATACATAAGAGTGGGTGGAGCCAGGGACTCACCACTATCAATTTGAGATCCTGAGGACTCGGGCTTAAAGGGAAGTGACTTCTGGTAAGTTGCCACTTGCACCCACTCCTGGACCAAGGCATTGAGCTGGCCTTTGATCTCATCGTAAGGCATAAGCTCAAACCAGAGTGACGGCTGCAATCAAGACAAAATATGCAACAATTCAAAAACACAGCCACACCATGGCACGCTCAGTAACCGGGGATATCGGAATGTGAAGGAAGGTTCATAGCTTCCTTCACACTCACATGATATGGTGGCTATCAATTCCTATAGCAGGGTAGTCTGGGGACTGGCTGTTGTGTAGTCACACTGAGACACACGTGTACACACTAACCCTAGTGCCAGACATGGTAATGGAAAGTTATGGCAATTGGAATAAGAATAAGCGGTCTCTTCAATGTCACATAACTTAAGTACATATGACACAATTTGTTTTACTAGTACCATGAAGATTGGATTGTGATAGTTCTAACAAAACAATGTGTGTCTTTTCTAATTGCCATAACTTCATATAACCCTACATGTACCTGGCGTAAAGTGGACTACAGTAGTGACATTTTCACTGCATGTGTGGAATAGTTTGTGGGTGGTAGGCCACATAGTAACTAGTATGGCTGCTTTGGCCCTTGGAAGCTGGAATGACTAGGAACACAGTCCTTGGCTTGAGGGCCACAGCTGACATCATGGCATGATCAACAAGCAGGAAATACATGTCCCTATGCACCGAGAAAAAAAACAACTTACCCTGTCCGCCTGAATCAAGGTATCCAGTCTGCTAGGATCGTAGCTCTGGGGGAGACCAGGAACGTACAGGGCTGAATCGTGTAGGCGTGGCTCGTCCAACCACAGACGAAGGGTCTGGTAGTACCTGCAATCAGGTGACCATGATGAAGGAGGTGAGCACATCAGGTGACTACAATACAGCATGATGAGGGAGGAGGTGAGCACATCAGGTGACCACAATACAGCATGATGAAGGAGGTGAGCACATCAGGTGACCACAATGCAGCATGATGAGGGAGGAGGTGAGCACATCAGGTGACCACAATACAGCATGATGAGGGAGGAGGTGAGCACATCAGGTGACCACAATACAGCATGATGAAGGAAGTGAGCACATCAGGTGACCACAATACAGCATGATGAGGGAGGAAGTGAGCACATCAGGTGACCACAATACAGCATGATAAGGGAGGAGGTGAGCACATCAGGTGACCACAATACAGCATGATGAGGGAGGAGGTGAGCACATCAGGTGACCACAATACAGCATGATGAGGGAGGTGAGCACATCAGGTGACCACAATACAGCATGATGAGGGAGGAGGTGAGCACATCAGATGACCACAATGCAGCATGATGAGGGAGGAGGTGAGCACATCAGGTGACCACAATACAGCATGAGGGAGTAGGTAAACACATCAGCTTAAGGTGACCACAATACAAGACGAGGGAGGTAAGCACATCAGCTTAAGGTGACCACAATACGAGACGGAGGAAGGAGGTGAGCACATCAGCTTAAGGCGACAGTGTGCATAATTGAGTGGTGTGTGGTACCAGAAATGTGGAATCTTTTTGTGCAGAAAAAAACATTTAAAGATCCCATTTGTTGCATCACCTAACCCACATCAGCACAATACTAAGACCAAATATGTACACGCAGTACACTGTATGCACAGCATCTGTTAAACTCTCGAATACACATATTTCTTTGCGTGTACAAAGTCGCATGTGTGTGTGTGGTGTGTGTGTGTGCGCATGTGTGTGTGTGCGTGTGTGTGTGTGCGTGTGTGTGCGTGTGTGTGTGTGTGCGTGTGTGTGTGTGTGTGCGTGTGTGTGTGTGATGACTGCATAGATGTATAGAAGCCCCATACTCCCAGATGTGGACATCTCTGCTGCACACACACACTACAGCATACTTGAGGTAGCCAGTTAGTGCTGATTGGTTCTCTGGCTCCTGGCTGTCCTCGTTTTGCTGCTCCATGGCAGTGAGGGAAGTCTTCAGTGAGGAACACGTGGACGATAGACTTCCTTTTAGCCTGCGCTTTAAAGCGGCTCCAGAGAGTGTGGTGAAAAACTTCCACCCTTGGCTGTCCCTCTCTGGCATGCTGCCATCAGATATAAAAAGGATGGGCATTAAATGGAATCATTCAATGGTTCCCTACTCTGCATACTAGCATCAAGAGCATGCCTCCCTGCAGGCATGCATAAACTCCAAGTATGTCCATGTAACAAAACCTACATGTACTGTACGCATTCAGTACACGAGCGTAACAGGCATGGGTCACAAACTATGTGTGCAGTGTATGAATGCACAATGAGCATGTACACACTCCTTTGTCAATGAGTCAGCTTAACACGCATCACAGAAAACGTTTCCAAAAAAAATGAAAATAAAACACTCACCTTCCATGAAGAACTGGTCTCTGCAAGTAGAGGATGAAGAACTTCTGCCATGCCAGCAAGGCCACAGGCTCCTTCATGTCCACAGCAGCACAGAACTCCGCCCATCGATAGATTGACAAATGAGTGATGGGAAATAAAGACACCTTGAGATCTGTCAGAACTCTCTGTATGTATAAAGGAACAAGTGAGTGTACATGTGCCTGTTTTATTCCTTAGGAACTATGTGTACAGCAAAGAACAGATACATGCATTGAAAGCATATATGTACACAGTACAAGCAATGACACACTAGATTTAATTCTGCTTCATTCTATTAAAAGCACGATATCTTCCAAACCAAGAAATTAAGTCTCCATTCAAAAGACATATCTACTAACTAAAAAAACCCTGTCTGTACTTACAGTATACGAAGCAGACAGACTCAATAAGAGGTCCAACAAACAAGCACGATGCAGAGCATGACCCAGCAAGACAAGGATAGAGCAACCTGATCCCAACAAGCATTAATCTACTGATTTACTGAAGAGACGGAGATTCTTTCACTTGCAATCCACTGCAATGATCTCCTAAGTAACTATGGGGTGCCTAATGCAATAGCACAAGACTACAATGCCAGCTAGCCTCTCATCTGTACCAATAGCACAAGACTACAATGCCAGCTAGCCTCTCATCTGTACCACAAGCACTAGAAGGGGGTCAGTGGCACAGGATGAGCTGCAGATGGTGGGGCTGGGCCTTCGCTTGGCGCACGCAAATATGGCTTGCCTTCCCTCTGACCACCATAGCGGGATATAGTGTCTTGTTTTGTGAGCAATTTATAAACGCTGCCCATACATGTACATGTATTCACATGTATTTTTCCTATACAGTTTAATTTTCTTAGCCCATGTGCTTACTTTCAGGGCTGCATCGATGGTGATCTTGGCGTCGTTCTTGAGGGCCAGCAGGAGAGCCTTCCACACGCCCTCCTCCATCTCGTACTGCTCCTCGGCACACAAGGAGCAGAAGGCAAGCCAAGGGAAGCTGGACACAGCCTGCCAGGGGTTAAGTGTGCATGTTCATTATAATGCACACCCTCCTCAATAATTAACAAAGTACATGTACATGTACATTTAGTACACAGAACACGCCCAAACCAAACAGAACATTCATTGCACGCAGTCAAACAACAGGAATTGAACATCACTACTAATGTACACACCACACACATGCCCACTGCACTATGGCTGCAATTTGTAGTACATGTACATGTACATCAGCCAACCCACAATCCACTTAAATCTCTCAGACTTGCTGTCACTCACAATGCAATTATAAATGGACGGTGGTCCTTCTGCTACAACTGCTGACAGCATTGTGGTAATGAAACTTCCCCTACGAGTGTTTCCTGATTGGACATTCTTGGTGAGGAGAGGGAGGCAAAAGACAAAATGAATACAACACTCTGTGCATACAATATACACGTGCAAGTAACATACGTAGTACGATTCCAGCAGAGCTTTCTGCATCAGTTTCAAGAGAGACACATCAGTGAAAATGAACTGAGCCATTACATCCAGCAGATATAATAAGCAACGTTCCCTGCAAGGTTACAATTCTATTATAAACAAACCTACAGCTGTACATGTACATGTCCAACTGTGTGTGTGCGTGTGTGTGTGTGTGTGTGTGTGTGTGTGTGTGTGTGTGTGGTGTGCATGTGAGCATCTGTGTGCATCCATGTAGTGAATTTACTTGCATTTTATGCATATGTACAGCTTAGTGTGGCACGTGTACATACAGTGTACACATACATATATATATATCACACACTCTATCTACCCCCACACTCCACCTACCCTACCCTCCCCCCACCAACCCTCCCCACACTCCAACTACCCTCCCCACACTACATCTACCCTCTCCACACTCCACCTACATTCCCCACACCCTCTCCACACTCCACCTACATTCCCCACACTCCAACTACCCTCCCCACACTCCATCTACCCTCTCCACACTCCACCTACATTCCCCACACTCCATCTACCCTCTCCACACTCCACCTACATTCCCCACACCCTCTCCACACTCCACCTACATTCCCCACACTCCAAGTACCCTCCCCACACTCCATCTACCCTCCCCACACTCCACCTACCCTCCCCACACTCCAACTACATGCACATCCCAGTACTCCACCCAATTGTTTTCTACTCTCTCAAGCTACACCTACACACCTACACACCTACATGTACATGCAGCACTTCAAAGGCAGTGGACATGTAACACAAACACTACCTACACAACTATGCAATCAATACCTACCACAATAACACATTCCTCATCCCACAAGATGTGCCCTCAAGTTCACACACACATACAGACCCAAATAAACATACGAGCATGTACAGTACACACACACACACACACACACACACACACACACACACACACACACACGCACACAACACACACACACATATGCACACACACATTCACACACACATACATGTGCACACACATACATGTACATATGCATACACATACACACATACGCACATACGCATACACACACACACACACACACACACACACACACACACACACACACACACACACACACACACACACACACACACACACACACACACACACACACACACACACACACACACACACACACACACACACACACACACACACACACACACACACACACACACACACACACACACACACACATACTTCCACCAGTTCGGGAAAGAAAGGAACGTGTCCAACCAGAACTGCAGCACTGTGTCTCCACCAGCCCCTCCAGGCCCACACGCCCTCTGAAGCTGGGTCTAGGGGGAAGCACACATGACAGGTGAGCTATACGACACTCACACACCGCGTGTGTTCCAATGGTGATGGGACAAATAAGGGCGATGCACAATGAGGGGATGGGCCAAACAGTGTTCAGTTGATGTCTGTGGTGTCGAAACGCACTTACCACAATCAACGCTCCCATCTTCCTGGAGACCAAGGGTTGAGGGAGAGAGAAGGTCAGCCTCTCTCTCAGTGAAACGCTCGCCACGTCAGCACTGGCCAGCGCCATGACAACCTGGAGGAACCTTCACACACAAATGAGTACAGAGTACTGGCTTAAAACAGCACAAAGGACAAACAGCACACAACATATAATGCACTGTACACAACATACAATGCACTGTACACGCATAGCTTGTACAGCTTTACGTGCAAATACACAAGCATATACCTGATCATGTTTACAAGTCCATAAAAACCCTGCTACCTGTAAGCCTATGCGCACCCAGTCCTCATTAAGTCCTCACACAATCTGCCCTGCCTCGCTGCTGCACTCCGCAATATTACTCTTTATATGATTTTTTTTTTTTAAGGACCACCAGTAAGCAAACACAACTGCTCTCGGTAGCAATGGGTTCCATGAATACACTTACAGAGGGTCTGCTAGGAGAGGTTTTTTCAGGCGAAAGAACCGCGGAGTTATGTTTGCTATGATTCTCAACACTGGTAGGTAATAGCCTTCCTCTATCAGAGCATTCAACATCTTTAGTCCACTGGAGATAAACTCATCACTACTGCAAAACAAGAAGGTGAAGACATAAAATCAGAGAGGTGTGAGAAGAGGAAGGAGGCAAGAGGAGATGAGGGGGAGGATGAGAGGAAGAGAAGTGTCCAAATGTATCTGACACTATTTCAAGTTGTATTGATGGAAATTAAGTGTTAAAATTTGGCTATTGCAGTTTTAATTGGAATTTAAACGTTAGATTAGAAGCCTTAAAGGGTTAAAGGGTTAAATGAGGAGCTTAAGTGGGTTAAATTAGACTTAAGGGGTTAAATTACGACCTTAGATGGTCTTTTAAGGGCTTAACTTTGCATACAATAAACAAGATCCATCGTGCTCCACCTACTCTGATCCGATGCTGGTCGTGCAGAGGGCAATGTAGAATGCAAGATGGCCTCCATACTTGACTGCATCTCTCAGGTCAGCCAGCTCCTCTGTAGCTGTCAGGGGAGGGAGGGACCACCCATCAGAGCCTAGTGTATCGTCCCCTATCGACTGGAGAGGCTTCAAGGTCTCGCTGTGCTTCAAAGGGGATGAGGAGGAGGTGGGGTTTAGGAGGGAGGTGGTGCAGTGGGAGAGTTGGTTTGGGTGGAGCTTGAGCATCAGGGCCACCTCCCAGGCCCAACTCAGGAACTCGCTCTGCTCTTGTGTGAGGCCGGAGATGAAAGACGAGGCATACTGGTGGAGGATAGAAGGTGAGGGTGGAGGTGAGGGTAGGTGAGGGTGGCGGTGAGGGTGGAGGTGAGGGTACAGATGAGGGTGGAGGTGAGGGTACAGGTGAGGGTGGAGGTGAGGGTGGAGGTGAGGATGGAGGTGAGGGTGGAGGTGAGGATGGAGGTGAGGGTGGAGGTGAGGGTACAGGTGAGGGTAGAGGGTAGCGGTGAGGGTGGCAGTAAGGTGGAGATGAGGATGGAGGGTAGAGTGTAGAGGGTACAGGGTGGAGAGTAGGTGAGGGTGAAGGGATTAATAAATTGCAGACTTTTTTAGCCTTACAAAACTAATCAAATGGCTGCCATAGGACACTGAATAATCTCAAAGCAATAAGCTCAAGATATTAATGTTTCATAACATTTGACCAATCGTATCTAGTTTCATTTCAGTAAATGATATCCATTGTTATTTGCTTACATCATGAACAGCTTTCAAAATAGTTGATCACATAATTTTCTTTGATTATAAAACACTCCTACAACAGCACAAAACGATGCAGAAAAGGCCAAAGATTAAGTACATATTCACTCTGACCACATCACACACACACACACACACACACACACACACACACACACACACACACACACACACACGCACCAAAGACACACCCCGTACCTTCCTAATCCCCTGCACAGGTATGTACTGCCTCCCCCCCGGATGGGTAGGCAGGTGCTGCGAATGGGCCTCCACAATCAAGTTGGCTGCAAACTTATGAATGGACAGATCGAGAACCAGTTCACTGGACCCATCCTCCACCCTAGTCCCCCAGTTAAGGCTGCCCAAAATAACCCTGGCCACCTGGTTCTGAACGGAGGAGGGAGGGTGCTGCACCAGCCAAGCACGAATCAGGTGGATATCGTGAGTTCCTGGCTGCCATAGAGACAGGGGCAGCTCTTTGAAGAGGTGAAGGCAGTTCTGGAAGTGTGTGTGTTGTGTGTGCGTGTATGTGCACATTTATGTATGTGGGGTGCGCGCAAGTGTGTATTGTGTGTGTGAATTGTGTATGCGTATACGTGTATAGTGCATGTGTGTAAGTGGATGTTGTGTTGTGTATGTGTGTGTTGTGTACATGTGGTCATAAACACACCCTCGACAAGACAATACGATCATCATTGCATACACAATACCATGTGTTGTACGTATAAAACGCAATGCACAACACTGCAACACACATGCACTGTACAACAAGACGACACATAACATGCACACATACAAGGAACACAGACATATGTATAGCAGAATAACATTGTCACACACTCACAACACAAGACTCATACAACATTTAATACTAGTCCCATATACACAAGCATACCCACACTTACACACACACACACAAACACACAAACACAAACACACACACACACACACACACACACACACACACATACAACACAAGCCACTATATTCTCATATCTATACATACATGCACAAGACTCTCACCTCTTCAGGTGCATTCTTAAAAGCTTCCTCCGTCTTCTCCATGAGAGTAGTCATTACAAATGGATGCACGATGGCAATGGAGCCAAGAAGACTGCGCCCAGTGTGCGAGTAGGCATCTTTGGCAAAGCTGGCTACCTGTGTGCACTGTGTGTGTATGTGTGTGTATGTGTGTGTGTGTGTGTGTGTGTGTGTGTGTGTGTGTGTGTGTGTGTGTGTGTGTGTGTGTGTGTGTGTGTGTGTGTGTGTGTGTGTGTGTGTGTGTGTGTGTGTGTGTGTGTGTGTCAATGACAATAACAATCAAGGCTGGATGACATCATTCTGTTACTGGCTATACAAACACAACTGACATGCAGGATTGGAATATCAATGGAAGGATTGTAAAGCAATACTAACATCATCTTTACTATTATCTCTCTGACGACAGCTTTGAATAAATTTGCACATTTTTTCAAGTTAATGTTTCAGTCTTGAATAAATGCATACACATAATGTTTAATAGCTGGCGTGACACCTTTGAATAAATGTTTATGAAGTGGAATGTGACAGACTTTGAATAAATATGCACACTTTATCAAGTTGAATGGCGTCCTTGCTAGAATAAAATATTTAACAGTTGACACAACTTACACACACACACACACCTGAAATAGGTCCACTGCAATGGTATTGATGAACAGCTTCTCCTCCTCTGATGCACTTGGGCGGGCCCGGGCCATGTTGGCAAAGGTAGTGAGCAGAAAGATCGCCTCTGATGTGTAGGCTGTCATGAGGAGGTCCAGGAACTGATCCTTCAGGAGTGAGGCTAGGGGTCAGGGGTACAAGAGCAGATCAGGAGGAGGCTAGGGGTCAGGGGTACAAGAGCAGATCAGGAGGAGGCTAGGGGTCAGGGGTACAAGAGCAGGTCACATCGTGCAGGTTGTGTGATTGCAATCATTGGATCTCTTTCATTCTTCATGATAAATCTATTTCACTAACTCAATGAGATATGCAGGAGCACTTAACACAGCAATGGGAGAACATGGAATACGGCAAGAGTTGTACGAAAGAGTAAGGGACAGTTCACAAAGGGACAGTTCACAAGGGACAGTTCACATACATCATGTACGATCATGGAATGATCAAGTAATACATGTCAAGGTGTTCAGGTGTATGATGAAGTTCACAAGGAAGAAACAGAAACAGTACAGAGAATTTACATGAAAATCAGCTGTGAAGCTACAATACTACCATTCCAGAATACAGTGGTATTCTTTACACCGAAGTAGAACTTTAACACACCTAGATTGATCATTACTACGATGCTTTATATTCAGAACAGACCAAGCAAGCAACCCAATGCACAGACGATATGCACAACATACACAACAATATGCCAAACATGCACAACAATATGCCAAACATGCACAACAATATGCCAAACATGCACCAGAACACATACATAACATGCACAGAACATACTGTAACGCAGAACATGCCAAGCCTCCCGTGCAGGCAACAATGCACAGAAACATTTATAAACACATGAACCAAAACCATACACAATACGCCACCAGACAAACTTGCAATCTTTGCTATGGCCCTACATTTCAGTGTCTCCACAATCTGCTCGACAGTTGACAGAGTTCTTTGCTGTGTGGCTGGCTGTCCCTCAGCGCCAGGAAGCAAGGCAGGTGAACTCCCATCCTTAGGAGTGCTGTACAGACACCAGAACATCCTCCAGATGGCTCGAAGAGACACGCTGGCATAGGGAAGGTCAGCCAAGAACTGCCAGGCACCAAGCCTACAAGACGTGATATAAATGCACTGAGCTTCACTGTACACTGCAAAGTAGAGACTTCCATGGAGCCCTTTTAGCCACCAAAAAAAGGACTCACAAAAAAATTACAGCAACAGAAAATTGATGCTACAGTGTACATGTACACACCTGCCAATTCAAAAATAATATTGACTACAGTCAAATGCAGAAATACACGTACATGTACATGATTCTCACAGGATATTATTTGTTTCACATCTCTGCAGTATAAATCACACTATATTAAGCTCCTAGGGTGAAACACTGTACTGTGTGGTCTATATTTAGCTCCAAACACTGTAATGTGTGGTCTATATTTAGCTCCAAACACTGTACTGTGTGATCTATGCAAAAGATATTCACAGCATCGCTCCAATCGATTACTGCCTGTACCAATTCTGATCGAAATCAACCACCTAATTACAGTCAAGTACATCTTGCTGAAAGATACAGCAAACTCCCCAACAGATGAACAAACAACATCTGCCTACTTGTGGGCCGTCAGTATCCACTGGGTCGCCCGCAACACAAACTGGTCAAACTCGAGTTGGAGCCTGGACAGCGAGTATCGATAGTAGTCTTCTCCGGGGCCCTGTGGGGTGCAGTCCATGCTGTCCCCACATAGAATGTGGTGGGACTTGTAGCCCAGCCAATGGTCACCAACATAAGCCACCGTTTGTCTGTATGTATAAAGATACAGGAGTGGACACATTACGTATACAGATACGAGAGTGGACACATTATGTATACAGATACGAGAGTGGACACATTATGTATAAAGGAGATAGTTGTACATGTACAGTGTACCTATCAATTACATGTTACATAAAAAAGGGAGTTCGAATAAAATACATGCACAGAAAAACACGTGTATGAATGAATGTATACGGTCCAGATATACAGCATGAAGTGTGTGCACTCAAGGAAAGGTAATTATGTAATCATATACAGGGTGTAACTATTCTCATTAGCTAGAAAAACTATGTAAACATTAACGTATATTAAAACTGCATCCAGCATCATGTTAAAATCAAAACGTCAATCTTTAATAATACAAATAATTAATTTTTAGACATAAATACAAATAACTTAGTCAGTCCATCTTGATTCAGCAGTTTGAATTCATTGTTAGGATAATTACATGTAGGTTAAAACTGAAAACAGTAGTGTAACAATATAACAACTGGAATCAGTGGGCATGACCCACACACACACACTATGTGATGGTTCTACAGCTACCCCAACACACAGGCACACTACCTGATGGTACTGCAGCTACCCCAACACACAGGCACACTTCGTGATGGTTCTATAGCTACCCCAACACACAGGCACACTTCGTGATGGTTCTATAGCTACCCCAACACACAGGCACACTTCGTGATGGTTCTATAGCTACCCCAACACACAGGCATACTACCTAATGGTTCTATAGCTACCCCAACACACAGGCACATTTCGTGATGGTTCTATAGCTACCCCAACACACAGGCATACTACCTAATGGTTCTATAGCTACCCCAACACACAGGCACACTTCGTGATGGTTCTATAGCTACCCAACACACAGGCACACTACGTGATGGTACTGCAGCTACCCCAACACACAGGCACACTACTGCAGCTACCCCAACACACACAACACACTACCTGATGGTTCTGCCCACTCTCTTGACAAACTCTTTGTAGCGCAACAGCTTCATGGTAGAAAAGGCTGCCCCCAGAAGCCTGATCAGGCAGGTGCAGAAGGCTATCAGTCTGAGCATGGCATAACTGGAGCAGCGCTCCGCATAGAACTCTCCTACAGTAGAGGGACACACACCAAGACGAGGCATTACCACAAGGCAAAGCAAACCCACAAATGATGCACCGAATCTCACAAGTACAGTTATTCACACACAACACACATAGTACATCAATACATGCAAGCAACAGTTATCTCACACACATGTATCCGCTACATGCAAATGAACACCATACAGCTGTTGCACTATGAACCCGTACACATCATCACATTGCATGTGGGCACTTATGTACATACACTGTACATGTATGTGCAGTACAACACAGCACACATACATGTACTTGGGCCTACAATGTAGTATAGATATAGTGTACTTCAGGATACATGTGTCCATGCATATGTATACAGGGTTTAGTGTATGTTCGCATAGCTACATGTAAGACACCGAAATGCAGGTTGAAAATACCACAGGACCACCTGAACATGGGAACATAGGAGATTGAGAATGTGGGCACATGGGAACATAGGAAGATTGAGAAGATGGGCACACGGGAACATTGGAAGATGGGGAATGTGTTGCACATGGGAACACACATGTAGGATGTATAACAAGTTTGCATCTAAGCTACACACACACACACACACACACACACACACACACACACACACACACACACACACACACACACACACACACACACACACAAGACCATATGCAATGAAATACTGCACTCATCTGACAGGTGCATTAACAGGGGCATGTGTGATATTTGATGAAGCCCTACTCATTTTCCACCTGTGCAGGTGCAATGCATACATGTTAGAAAACATGCATCCACCACCCATCTCCATGTGTGCAGTGTATCTTGTGTGTGCAGTGCATCTTGTGGCCAGTTGGTGCACATGTGCCTACCGTTCTTTATCTGAAGGATGTGCTGGTACATATCCCCAAACGGGAACTGGTCAAAGAATGCCATCAAGTCACTCTCCTTCAGCAACATCTGCTGCTGTGCAGTCTCGTTCTGAAGGAATTAATTTGGTACTCATTTTCGCTAGAAACTGGAAGTGGTTCTTCCACCAATCCAAGTTAAAAACAACACTGCACAACACATCTCGCACTGCACATGCAATAAATAGCACTCCACCCCTCCATCACACTAACCACCACCATCCCAACCACCCCCCAGTAGATGATAAGTGTGCATGGTGTACTCACAAGTCACACCATGCTGGCTGAACATCCCCAACCCAAGTCTCCCCCCACATCACACAAAATGCATTTGCCTGTATCACAGCCATGTCTAACTGCTTCGAGACAGTACAACATCAATGACAATATTAGCACAGATCTCTGCGCCACAAACGACTCAAAGTCGTTTGCACGAATTAGTTGTGAATGTGTTACAAACAGCTTGCCCATTTGCTCTAATTTCCCATGCCCTTCCATAGTTCTAAGCAATTAGCCACATGCAACACGATACAAGTGTGAGCAAACATATCACCCCAATGTTGAAACTACACTCCTATAAGTGCTCACAAGTACGGAGACCAAACAAAGCATTGTTGAAACCCAACATTGGCACACACCAAACAAAACAACAAAATAATATGTCTGTGTGCATGTGTGCGTGTGTGTGCATGTGTGTGTGCATGCGTGTGTGCATGCGTGTGTGTGCATGCGTGTGTGCATGTATGTGTGTGCATGTGTGTGTGCATGTGTGTGCGCATGTGTGTGTGCATGTGTGTGCATGTGTGTGCGTGTGTGTGTGCATGTGAGTGTGCATGTGTGTGTGCATGTGTGTGTGCATGTGTGCGTGTGTGCATGTGTTCGTGCATGTGTGTGTGTGTGTCCATGTGTGTGTGCGTGTGCGTGTGTGTGTGTGTGTGTGTGTGTGTCCCAGTGGAATCTGTCTTAGTGCCGTGATCACACAATACCTCTTCGAGAGAATCATCAATGAATGTCCAACTCTGGCTATCATCCAGATGTTCTGAGTGGGGCACAGCCAGAAGGGATAGGAACTCTTCTCTTTGCCTTATCATTTTTATGGAAGGGAGAAAGCAAAGAGTATGCCACAGACGTGCGTACATGTACTGTATGGTCATGTATATGCAGCATGTCTACTGTTACACCTGCTGCTGTGGGTTACATCACACACACACACACACACACACACACACACACACACACACACACACACACACACACATGTACACACACATGTACACACATGTACGCACACATATATACACACATACACACATGTACATACACACACATGTACACACACATATACGTAACACACATGTACACACTGTCACACACACATGTACACACATGTACACACACGCATGTACACACATGCACACACATATACACACATACACACATACACACACATATACACACCCATACACACACATGTACACACACATACACACACATGTACACACACATGTACACACACATGTATACACATGTACACACACATACATACACATTTACACACACATATACACATACATGTACACTGACACACATATACATACATACACTACACACATGCACACAACACAGAGTACAAACTAAATGTACATGACATTGCAGCATTAAATAAATGAAGTACAGTCCACACACAAAAAAAAAAAAGAGTCGACTTACTTGACTGGTAAGAGCAGATTGGCCAACATATTGACAAAGTGATCCAGGAGAGGGCCACCCCAATCCTGGTGGAGTCCCTGGCCGACGCCCCACTCCCGGGCATAGATCTCTTGCTCCTCTCCTGTGTAGGTGTCCAGCGCTACAAGGTGAGAGAGGGGGGAAAGGGGGAGAACATGGCTGATATGGGGTACACACAATGGATGGATTTACAGCTGTATTACCCCAGTGGACCGTTAGGCCATGGAACTATCCGGACAGGGTGTGCGGTTAACACAAGCACACACACAGACACAGACACAGACACAGACACACACACACACACACACACACACACACACACACACACACACACACACACAGACACGCACACACACACAGACATACACACACACACACGCATACACACACACACACACACACACACACACACATGTACATCACTATGGCTCCCAGACCCACACACCTCTTTGTTTGAATGGTGCCAGGTAGAGATCCGTATTGAGAGGTGATAAGATTTGTACATACTTGGCCCCCCAACGTCCAACCCCTGGGGGGCACCTCAGGAGATGGTTAAAAATGAACTGGTGGTCGCTAAGCGTCGCCACACGCAGAAGGATGCTCAACTGTAAACCAATAAGAGAAAAGAGCATTAAGCCTGAGAGTCAATATATGGAGAATCACTAGACAATAAATGCACATGTGCAAAGTGTGCACACAGACATGCAAATCCATTGTGTACAGTGTACGTGTGTGTGAATGTGTGTGCGTGTACATAATATAAATACTTGCGTGCATGCACAGATGTGTACATGTATCTGTACATGTGTGTGTATGTGTGCACGAGTGCAGGAGTGTGTGTGTGTTTGCATGCATGCATGTGTGTGTGCGCTTGCATGTGTGTGTGTGTGTGTATTTTGTGCGTTGCATGTGTGTGCGTGTATTTTGTGTGTTGTATGTGTGCGCACTGATTATGTAGATGGGTAGAAGCAGTAAATGAACTGATCATATTCGAAAGTATACAAGTGTATTAGCAATGACAATGTTCTGCAGGTCCCTATTTTTTACAACTTAAATTTGTGTAATTATCTTTTTTCAAGTACTATGATTTCTTTAAACAAACAACATTTGGTGGTTTTAAAAAGCACGTGTACATACGAGCATACTGCATATATGTGCACGTGTTTTTTAACATGTGTGTGTGATGTGTGAGTGATGTGCGTGAGTGATGTGTGTGTTGTGTATCTGGTGAACACAAATATTCTTGAAGGCATCATTGATGCCCTAATACCCCACCCACATGCGTATGGCTGCAGTGCAACAAACCAGTATATCAAGCCACTGCATGCAGTCTTCAGAGAACTGTTGGTCTTGAGGTTGCCTTCTCTGGAATACAAAGAGGACCGATATGCAGTCCCTTAATGCCATATTGCTGTGATCTGTCTGTCCTGGAACGCAGTGTGGCACCCAGCCTGCAGCAAAGGAAGATATTATAGTGCTTGCCACTTTATATGTAGAATGCGCCATTTGCCGTCAAAGAATCACATGCAAGGTCGACGACCATTATAAGTCCCATCGTTAGACTCTATCACTTGTCTAAGACTCTGTGGCGCAATGGTAGCGCGTCTGACTCCAGATCAGAAGGTTGCGTGTTCAACTCACGTCAGGGTCAATTACTTTTTTTTTTTTCCCCCTCTTCCCAACGCATGGGCTTCCTGCCACACCCTTTTTACCACTCCTGCCACACCCTTTTTACCACTCCTGCCCTAAGGCTTGACCCTTCTTTTTATGTACCTGTGTTATGTGGCACATCACATGTCTACATGAACAAGACCACAAGACCCTACATGCACACATGCACATGTGCAGGACATGTTAAACTAATGTACATGTACATGTAGTGCACCTCTGAAAACATTTAGACAAGTTAATCACATGTTCATGAACAAACCACAGTGCACATGAACAAACCACAGTGCACGTGTACAGGAAGAGTGTCAGTTACAACAGGTATGCTACGGTACCAGTGTACATTCAATTTGTGACACATGCCTACATGCACAAGATCCTAAATGTGCAAGACGTGTTGAACTACACATTAAACAACATGCTCATGTACATGTACATATTTGGAACCTACAGCGGAGAAGACTACATGGCTACATGGCTTAGGCGTGGACAGGGTGAGCTATGTGTACTGTGTACTGAAAGATCAGTGTACATTTACAAAGACGGCATACATACCATCCATCAGCTACCCAACCTCCTTGGCTCACACCACTCCCACAAATACTATATCTATAGTATGTCAACTGAAAGTCTGCAGGCTATATCTGGTGTCTTGGGCACCATAGGCCAAGGTTGAAAATTGGCAGCTCCACTTACTATTGTATGAAACAAAAGCTGCATGTGGAAATACAATGCACGAGTAATCTGTGATCGTTTTAAAAAGCCTATCTGCAATGCAATGTCATCCAAGAGATCTAGTAGCAACACAGACAACAGACGCCCAAGCGACATGCACTGTGTACTCTGCGTACTACCATACTCTATGATATAAAGATAGCCCTAAAGTACTAGCCCTCAAGTAAACTTCAAAGGTTTCCCCAAAATAACAAAAGACAGTAGGTGCAAATACACTGCTCCTGATTTTGGGGAGGGGAAAGATGATTCTGCACTTCGTGTAGTGGGCCACCACACCACTAATCTCTCAAATAGATTGTATCATATGCCTCACAAAGATACAGAATCATATGTTATACAACACCATGTCATAATCCTTGAATATAGGGATACACCGGCATACACTTCCTCACCACACACACACATACACATACACACCACACACACATACACATACACAAATACATAAACACACAACCACAAACATAGACACACATATACACGCTTACACTACACACATAAGCACATAAGCACATACATGTATAAAACTATACAGTGCTTCTTACTAGTCACATTCTGCAAGTTGGGGCCAACGTGGAGAATTTCAGGAATGCTCTGAACCAAACGGTGGAGATAGTTGACAACATGTATCCGTGCCAGCTGTGAGGAGTATGACCTCATGCAAAGGTCATCCTGGAGGGTCTCTCTCAGGGACTTGAGGGCAGAGTTGGCCTTGATGACAGCATCGGGATTGAACACAGCGTAGTTGTAAACATGGGTGTGGGAGACCTTGGTGTTGTCTGCACATTTGCCCTGTCCGAAAGATGGAATAAGGTACATTCTAACCTGCCTTACTGGTTCAACAGATTTCCACACACTGCACACACATACATACTGCACGCACACACACACAAACACACACACACACACACACACACAACACACACACAACACACACACACACACACACACACACACACACAACACACACACACAAACACACAAACACACACACAAACACACACACACACACAAACACACACACACAAACACACACACACACAAACACACACACACAAACACACACCCTCCCAACTTCATTGCTGTTGGTTTTGCCCTTCATACTACTTGTGGCCAGCTTCATAGTATAGTGAAACAATTCTACTACCCCCAGACTGTAATGTTACATGTGTACACAACCAGTTTTCCAGCAGTGAGGTGGGCTTAATTTCCAACGGTATCTGGAACGAGGTCTGTAAATTAAGTCCGCCTCAAAACTGAAACGTCTCCTTTGAGTAGCGGATACGATTCAGGCACGTGCAAAACTGCCCATGCACAAATAACAGTACAATTCCCATTCAAGATGATAAACTTATATTTTCTGTCATATCTGAGGTCTTACCGATGATGTAACATCCTTTTGGAGGACTGTCCAGATGAGAGGCTGATTGGTTCTGAAGTCCTTCTGGTAGCCCTGCGTGAACACACCATACAATTCATACCTGGCACAAGCTATCACATCTCATCATGCCCTCTCTTTTGACACGCCCACATCCTGGGGCCACACCCATCATGCCCTCTCTTTTGACACGCCCACATCCTGGGGCCACACCCATCATGCCCTCTCTTTTGACATGCCCACATCCTGGGGCCACACCCATCATGCCCTCTTTTGACACGCCCACATCCTGGGGCCACACCCATCATGCCCTCTCTTTTGACATGCCCACATCCTGGGGCCACACCCATCATGCCCTCTCTTTTGACATGCCCACATCCTGGGGCCACACCCATCATGCCCTCTTTTGACACGCCCACATCCTGGGGTCACACCCATCATGCCCTCTCTTTCGACATGCTCACAGTGCGGGGCCACACCCATCACGTGCTTTCTTTTGACTCATCATGTCAAAAAGGTGTTAATAGATTACATCACACAGTTATGACCAGAATGTATTTATAAATTTGGTTTGACATCATAATATATGAATACTGAACAGGAAATGGATCTAACAGCGACAGGAAATGGATCTAACCAGCAACTGGATCTAACCAGCAAGACATGAATGTGTGCAAATTGAATGAAGGCACATACAAAGACAGGAAATAGCATGTGCCCCCTGGCTCACAGATGCCCTGCCATATAGTGATTGCTCTCCTACACACATACCTAGGTCCTCCCAGGCACACAGCACATGGGCACACATCACATGACTAAAACCTGAGCACACACAATACGTAACTGTTGCATGCACAGATACTGCAAGTATTGGTCACAGCCACTTGAGAAACACAATCGAAACACTTAAATGCATACACGTCCCACACACACACACACACACACACATGCACACCTACACTGTACACACACATGCACACATACACACACATTCACCACTAGAGAAAAATGAATAACTGACCCATAGCAATTCTGGCTACACGTAAGCAGAATATAGCATGTGAATATACATGTACATGCACATACACAATTACATATGTAGTACAGTACCTGCATTCATAGCAACATTGGAAGTCGCTATGGAAACAAGAAGTTGGGCATACATGTATCACAACAGACAACCAAGTAAAGCAGGGTCAGGAAATAATGAGCACCAAATGTTACCATGGAGATGACAATACAGCTCTTGCCTGTGTCAAGTCAACAATCACAAAGGTACTAAAAACAGCACTAATACATGTACCATCACAATCATAAACGCAGACATGCTGGCCAAATGTAACCATTAACAAGTGACAACAAGCTTGGCCGCAACAATTGTGTATACTTTCAAGCTAAACCAAGCCTTTCCAATCGAAATGTATGCTCCTCTTTGACATCCTATTATCTCATGCTGAGGTACTGCTGGTGTACATATGGCCAGCCATCTTATCTGATTCTTCCCAAACGTGTGTTCCTTCCTTCAGAAGCTAACTGATCAAAGCACAGCCACCACACAAAAGCACTAAGGCCTTCTCTCCTCCTCCCCTCTCCTTCCATCTCCTCCCCTCTCCTCTCCTTCTATCTCCTCCCCTCCTCTCCTCCCCCTCCTCCATCTCTCCTTCCATCTCCTCACCTCTCCCCCTCCCATCCTCCCTTGTGAGGGATACTAGCAGTTCGTAATATTTTCCACTTTACAAAAGGTTAGATTGCTAAGAGTGAACGGTTCGTGTGAACAATTGTGCACAGACAAATAATTGCATCACGTTTGATGCTTAACAAAACACACTACATGCAAGTAGTAGTACAGATATCACATTTGATTACAACAATTCAACATCCCCCACAAACATAATAATAATAATAATAATAATAATATTAGGTAAAGTACTGTAGGTAGTAGCATATCAATAATACGTGTATTCTCTTGAATAATAATAATAATAAAACCAACTGACAAGATTGGACAGCTGTTTGCTCCACACAACTATACATTATGTACACCTATATACCAGGTGTTCATGAACTCAACTTATTCCAGTTCAAAATCGTTGCATTCATTCGCAGACACCAGGGCTCATGCATTCACACGCGAACTCGGGCACAAAACAGTGTGTGGCACAATATCCATCTCCCTACTACACAATAGAAAAAGGAGGATAATTACTTTGGCATTTTTGTTTTCTATACATAAAGTACATGTACTTACATATCCCCAAGCTTCAGTCACTGATTTACGCTTTTAAAAATGTAATGGCAAACTAAACACCTGCCGAGTGTGATTAATTAAAGATGGAGCCAGCCTTCCCAGGGCCCTGCTGCCCTCCTCAACTCTTCTGTCAGTACTATAGGATCGGTCGTGCTCACGATTACAGGCATTTCATATGGGGATCAAGCTGAACAAGCTACAGCTTTCAGATACTGTATGAAATACTGTTTCGATATCGTCGTGAAAGCAGCGAGTGTTTCACAAGAACTGTGAGAGTACAGGTATAGTGTGTAGCTCTTGATCAAGCAAAAATGCACATGCCACACTGCCTCCATTGCAACGCATTCCAAATAATTAAGTGAGCGTGGTGAGAGATGAGGAAGCTGTGTTAACTTTACATGCCAATGCTCATTTGCATTTGCTAATGACACATCTATTTGAACGTATCTTCATAAGTCTTACCAACCAACTTGCTTGTGGGTTTTGAGGAGGGGGGGTTAAACTAAATACACACACATATACGCACATACCATATAGCGCTATACATATACATGTAGGAGCTTTCACGCACTGAAGTTTGAAGCTGTACTTTGATTTAAGCCAACTCAATATATGTCATGATATATGCATCAGTGCAAATACATGTAACTACATGTATGGTATGTGCATTAGTGAGTTATGAGTACACAGCACCAAAGGAATGACCAAACACATGGCATAAATGGGAAACTCCCTTACATGCACTACAGTCTACTACCGAGCAAGACCTCAAGGTTTTGCAAGCATTGCATGCCACTAGCAAAGGTGGGGTAGAATCCATTATGACTCTATACGATGGAAGTAGTTCAACACTGGAGGATGCACACCTTGAATCGATTACATCAGCATACACAGAGTACATTATCATACTGCTGTGTGTAAAGGCAGTTTGCAATGTGACATAGCTCAACGTTGCTTCAGCGTTGCGTAAAAAATGAGTTCAAGTAGTAACTGCAATAATTTGCAACGTGACATTCGAAATCTGATTGGTCAGACTCAGAAGTCAACGCTGGAATAGAACTGAAGTTTATTCCAGCGTCACATAACGTCAGTAACATCAGTGACAAAATACAATGCTCACAATGCCCAACCAATGTCACTGTAAACCCGCCTTTATTATGTGTGTGCGCGTTGTGTGCATGTGTGTGCGCTTGTGTGCCTTGTGTGCATGAGTATGTTATCTGTGAATGCATGCGTGTGTGCATTGTGTGAGAGTGCAATGCAAACAATACATAGTACAGACCAAACACATACATAGGTACATAGGTACATGTGCAAGTACAGACCACACACACACACACACACATACACAGATACATACTCTGTAGGTTACATGTGCCAGTACGTATGCCAGTTACAGACCACACACATACACATACCAGTACACAGATACATAGGTTACATGTGCCAGTATGTGAGACAATGTGCCAGTGTACAGACCATGTGTCAGTGAAGCATCCCATAGGTCAACAATGGGTTCACATCGACACTGAGCACAAACACACTGTACAAGTCACCAGCTACAACAGTTCACGTAGAACATACTCATAGGGGTGGGAAGAGACAGGGTTAACCCACATAGGGGTGGGGAGAGACAGGGTTAACCCACATAGGGGTGGGGAGAGACAGGGTTAACCCTCATAGGAGTGGAGAGAGACAGGGTTAACCCACATAGGAGTGGAGAGAGACAGATTAACCCACATAGGGGTGGGGAGAGACAGGGTTAACCCTCATAGGAGTGGAGAGAGACAGGGTTAACCCTCATAGGAGTGGAGAGAGACAGGGTTAACCCACATAGGAGTGGAGAGAGACAGATTAACCCACATAGGAGTGGGGAGAGACAGGGTTAACTCTCATAGGAGTGGGGAGAGACAGGGTTAACCCTCATAGGAGTGGGGGCAGACAGGGTTAACCCTCATAGGAGTGGGGAGAGACAGGGTTAACCCTCATAGGAGTGGGGGCAGACAGAGGGGGTTACCCCTCCCGCCCCTATGGGGGAGCGCTGTAATCTCCCCCATCAAGGTCTGGGGCAGAGTCCCAGAAGCTCTGCAACTATATCATTTTGAAGTCATGCAAATCCTTTGAAATAGCACATACCAGCTGCTACCACACGTCACAATAAAATTTGCTCTGGCCAAAAACCTGTACGGCTTTGGCCGTACAGGCCATAGCGGTTGCTACGGCCCTGCATAGGGGTGGGGAGAGAGAGGATTAACCTATACCTGCTAGGTGTCTTAGCAATCAGACAATTTCAACAGTGACCACACACATCAGGACAATAAGACCAGTGGTGTGTGTGACCCAATGAACCATAACTAACCATAACTAATCCACACAGGATACAACACTAACTGTTACCACATCCCTAGATGGCCAGAACTTCTGGAGCCAATGTCATTAATGCAATTAGCACATCTACATTCTGCACTAAATTTGCACCTTACCTTTGCACTGCATTCTTACCACATGTACTCATACACAGCACCTACACATACAACATACTCCACATTCAACACGCAGACATACACACTCCACAAACAACACACACACCACACACACACACCACATATACACACCACACACACAAATCACAGACACACAAATAAAAGAACCTGCGTTGAGCCGATATTCAGCTGTTCATTTCATTACACAGGTCATCAGCAATGTGTATATGAACTGATAGTGTGCAAGTGTAATTGTGTACACACGTATGTGAAGCTATTGTTCCAGGAGATAACAGCAATGGCAAACAGGACATGAGACAATCATTTGAGCATGACAGACAACCTTTATCTACTTGTACTCTGTAAGGTACAAGCATCAAGGTATTTACCAAATGACTGCGTATACATTGTAAATATTCTTTGCTACAGACCACAATTGATCACTGAAGGAAAATCTCAGATAGACTACTACGTTTAAGAGGTAAAAGTTTACAAACCGATCACACTAACTGTATGTACATTGTCAAAGTGCGGGTGAGACACCAATTTCACTTCAGTTTCCTCTCTACGATATTCAGAAACACAATTAATTCAAATGAATAAACAATAGGCTATGCCCTCTCATCCTCAACTCATTTTTAATAAGGCCACATATTTTGACATAACACACACACACACACACACACACACACACACACACACACACACACACACACACAAACACGCGCACAACAAATATACACACCAAAAAAAACTGCAGTTGTTTTCATTTGCTTAAGTAGCCATGATGATGTAACGTCATTGGTCACAACCACCAAATCATAGCATCACGCATCACAGCTAAGTGACCACACAAGGCACAATTACCTCCACTGCCTTCTTGCTTGTGGTGAAGGCAAGGTTGGCCTTCAGATATTGGAGCAACAAGGCATACAGTGGATGATTCTCCTGCTTGCTTTGCTGTGAAGGAGGGAGGAGGGGATTACAACGTACAGTATGGGACAGCACAGGTGGTAAATCTGGTCTTATGCTAATCAGATTTGCAAATACAAAGTGCAGAATCTTCAAGTCTGCACATCATGCAATAATTAGATTAGCACAAGCCACTTGTTATTTAGAAACAATACTGTTTCCTTAGCATTGATGTTATTAGTGTGAAACTAGGTATGATGTGGTCCAAGATGTGGTCCAAGATGTGGTCCAAGCATACGCTTTGGTACATAGCATCCTTTATTAGAGTAACAGCCAGTAGCCATCCTAAGCAACAGGCCCGGGCCTCAGCAGCACACAAGCTGTCACACCACATGCACAGACAGCACAAAAATAACAAACAAAAAAGAGTTCCTAGACTGCTATGGCAACAAACATACAGAAGACATAACACCATACATGAGCGTTGACATGTACCAGTGACCTCTGCCCAATTAAAGAACACTGCCAAAGGATGTTCGGCCATGAAGAGTGCAAACAATAATGACATCACATCACCACCCACACACTCCCCAGGCCTCTCAGACTGCCCCTCCCCCACCATGAATACAAAATGAGGAAACTCACAAGTATGAAGTTATCCACGAAGACTGCATTGGCCTCCAACTGTGAGTTACAGTAGAATGCAGCTAGTTCCCGCTCACTGAACGGAGCCATCTCCAGAGTACCTGTGTATGGGGAATAGGAGGGCAGTACCGGGTTATGGGAGGACCGGGTTATGGGTTATGGGAGCACTGGTGTTAACAAGAGCACCTGTTTATGGTAGACCAGTTTTATAGAAAGCACGTGATATGGAACCACCTAAGTTATGAAAATACTCAAGTTACGGGAGCACCAGGTTATGGATGTACTGGAATATGGAAGCATCAGTAGAAAATGCCATGGGATTTTTGTTGAATGCTATGCTGACAGCTGCAGACCCATGACCCCCAATGCATGCACCATATGAATAAACCTGTTTACACAACGGATTAGACTTCACTCCTGCAGACAAGAATACCTTACCAGCGGATTGGAGCTCAGGCACCACTGTTCCTATCTGCTCTGTCCCACTCTGCAATGGGGCACTCGCAACAGCAGCTGCAGCATCGTCTGTCGTAACCTGCATCTCCACCACCTGTGCACAATCTTGCACATCGGGCGCCATTGAGGGGAGACCATCGCTCACCTGGTCAGTGCCCAACAACACCCGAACCGTCTCGGGCAAGACAAGTGGGTCACTTTCTACTCTCAAGACAGCTTCTACAGCAACAAGAAGGATTATAAACCAATATTTTGAAGGGGTGAAGGAGGAAAGAGGGTGTGTGAGTAGACGGACACAAGGTGGGGAAAGGAGGAGAGAGAAAGAACATTACACACTTGGGCAAAGATGGAAGTAACCTTGGGTTGTGGGGTGGGGGAGGAGGAGGAGGAGGGGGTTTACCTTGAGAGGACTGAACTGCGATGTCATGCGCTTGGAATGATAACGTAGAAGCATCCGAAGGTGACAGGTACTCCATAGCAACGATGTCAGTTTCCTGGGCCATGACAGCATAGTTCCGAGGAACAGTCACAGTTGCACACATCGCATTTCCTTCCGTTACTGTCGAGTCCACTGCACTTCCTACATTCGATGATGGTTCAACTGAATCAGCCCCAGAACTACATGCATCGATAACCTGTTCCTCTGGAATTAACCCCGAGAGTCCTTCTGTACGAGTTGGCACAGTTGCTTCAAATGTTTCAGTACCAGGGTGAACAGTAGTGGTGTCATTGGCAGGAGCAAGGACAGTTGCTTCAATCGTTTCAACACCAGATTGAACAGTACTGGTGTCATTGGCAGGAGCAAGGACAGTTGCTTCAATCGTTTCAACACCAGGTTGAACAGTACTGGTGTCAATGGCAGGAGCAAGGACAGTTGCTTCAATCAATTCAGCACCAGGTGGAACAGCACAGCTTTCACTGTCAGCAGTAGTATTATCAAAGTTATCTTGCAACTCAGCGTAGTGTAGCTGAGTTGCACCTAACTGGTCAGGTCTTTGGAGAGAAGGCTCGTGCCTTATGCCCGAATCATCATCTTCTTCTTTCGCCAAGCTGGCTAGGCAACGCAACCAAGCCACACACCTCTGCCCCATGTGGCTGCGGCGCACTTGCAGTCCCTCCTTCAACATGTTCATCAGTGCAATGGTCACCCTTATCCTCCTCTACCATCTGTACAGCAGGTGTAGTGACCCCAGGCAATGATGGGGCTGCTGCATTCTGCCCGCCATAAAAATTACACACTATGTAAAAGCCATTAAATAAAAAATCATTCGCATTAGCTATAATACAAGCCGAAGTGTATGCGGTATTCCATAGCTTGTATAAGAAAGCATTGCGTCATGGCCAACATGCATCTCCCTAGTAAGAATGCTGCTGATTGTAGAATGACTTTCAAATATGATATCGGTTAATCTTACCGGTTCGTTTTCTTGTGCGTTTACGTTAGCAGTTCCTTAAATCAAATAGTAATATCGCGATGAAACGGTAACATACATATACGGCTCCACGTACTTTCGTTTTTTTTATTCCGGACTTTTCCTTTCCTTTTTGGTCTGACGGCTTCCATTCCAACCACATACACACAAAAAACTGTGCTTGTTTGTTCACCAATATGCTACATGCAGATTCAAGATTGTTTTCCCCCTCCGTCTCGTGATAGGTGCGCTTTAATTAAACGGCAATTAATAATACGAATGAATATCCGGGTACCATATAACAATAATGATAAACTATTGTACCGCTAAATTACGGTTATATACAGTTAGTGTATCTTGAAGAGGATACGCACTACAGTAGAAGTTAAGAGTTGGTTGCGCATATTTTTCAGGTGAGTGTGGCGTTGTATAAACCTTTCTGTTTGGCAGTATGGAGATTCGTATAAGATGCAGACATGCTAACGCGTTATGGTGACGCAGAATGTTATTGCGCTTTAAACTTGTTTTTTTTTTCGCGTAGACAACACACTTACACACCACCTTTCGAATAATATGTGCAAATAAATTGAAGGCTGTGTGAACTGAGAGTATGTCTTGTTCTGTTGTTGTTTGTTTGTCATACGATGGTATTACTGTATTCCCATTAGCACAAAGTCCCTAGGCCTACTTAATGTCAGGTGTATTGGCGGTGCGTCTTTATGTTACCAAACTCAACAAAGCAGCTCATTTGTGGTACGCCACTAGGCGTGGCACCAAGTATTCAAATTTCCCGTTTAACACCCTTGTATGGAATTCAACGTCGACGTGTGCACTTAAAGTGTCATTTCAGTGAGCTGGGTAAGTTTAAGTGGTTTCCAGCGGCTCGTGTTGTTATGAGTGCTCTAGGTGGCCACCGTTTCATGCCTGCTTTGCTGTCAGAAGCTGCATGCCACGCTTTACACGAACGAGATTTATAAACGCGTACGCTCTAAATGGTATTAGCTCAGCTCGTTGAGCGTGTGTGTGTGTGTGTGTGTGTGTGTGTGTGTGTGTGTGTGTGTGTGTTGTGTGTGTGTGTGTGTGTTTGTGTGCGCGCGCGCGCGCGCGGTGTTGTATATGCGCCTGTGTGTGTGTGTGTGTGTGTGTGTGTGTGTGTGTGTGTGTGTGTGTGTGTGTGTGTGTGTGTGTGCGTGCGCAAACGTACGTTCACTTTCTTATCATTCTACTAGTAGGAAATGGGTTACTCTGCCAGGCAAGTCTTGTGTGTGTTTGCACTTAGTCACTTCTGTTGAATGGGCCTTCGCGTGTGTAGTACGCAGTACTCCCAGAAAGCACGTAGGCGTGGAGAGTCCAGTGCGTTCTTGTTGTGTGGGCGGTGCGTAAGTGTGAACCTAGGTATGCGATGGTCATATCTCTGCGTACCTTTGCAGCCTTCTCAAGGTCATTAGCTGTACCTAGGGGTCTTGTGTTTGTAATTCTGTTGTGTATTGTTCATGTACGAAAGGCTCCCTGTTTGAGACAGTCTATACGCTTTCGATGGGCTGAGCAAAGTGCTTGTGTGTGTGTGTGAATGCGTTCGTGGATACAGTGTGTGTGTGTGTGTGTGTGTGTGTGTGTGTGTGTGTGTGTGTGTGTGTGTGTGTGTGTGTGTGTGTGTGTGTGTGTGTGTGTGTGCAATTTATGTCTGTGAATGTAACTTGACATTGCTGCATTGTGTTTGGAGAATCACGACTGTAGTATTTCACATATACTTTCAATGTACACAGATGCCATTAGTCATAGTGAAAGTACATGTATATAAATCTGTGTCATTCTCATTCAAAGGATGGAAACTGTACTGTAGTTTGCTATTATTTTTTGACATACCTATCAGTAACTGCTGCAAAATACACTTGTACTGTACATCAAGAGTGCTCTGTGTTTTACTGGAAATATAGAGAAGGAAGAGAGATAATCAGAGCATTCTGTACAAATCTCCCAACTCTTTCACTCTTCCACGCAGATCTTCGGCTACAATTAGTTGCTTTTTTCTTTGTTTCTCCACCCCACCTCACTCAATCCCACCCCGCCCCCAAACCTTTTTTTTTGTACATATACATACTTGAGCAAGGTACACTTTCGGTCATTGCGTAGTGGCTTTTGGCTACTTTCCAGCAGATATGGCGTGACCAATCCATTTCTTCTTCTCTCTGCACCCACTTTTGCTCCATACAGAGACCTGCTAGAATGGCCAACTGGTACACTCCTGCAAATTTCACCTGTTTAAATGACTCAATTAGCTCCACGCACGTAACAAGTCCAACTTCCTGGATGCTTCGGCAGGAACTTCTCAAAGACACTCCAGCTGTGGCAGCTGTAATCGGTATCTTCTTTGTCGTAGCATTCTGCTGGAATCTTTTCATTCTTGCCTCCTTTATCTTTAAATACCACCTCTTGAAGGAGCCAGGCAACATCTTTCTGTTTAACTTAGCGCTCGTAGACTTTCTAATAACCATATCCAATATGCTTATCAGTTTAGTCTCCGAGAGTGCTAGAGAATTTGTTTTTGGAAGCACAGATGTCCTGCGCTGTAATTTGTGTGACGCGTTTGGTTTCTTTCTCATCTTCCTCATAGCTGTGTCCCTCCACACACTTGCAGCTCTGTCAGTCGATCGTTTCATTCTCCTTGCCTGGCCCCTAAAGTACAAGTCCATAGTAAGCAAACGTGTGGCAGTCATCGTCCTCTGCGTCATCTGGCTCATCTGTGTTCTCATAGCCCTCCCTCCATTGTTTGGATTCGGACAGTTCGAGTTCAATACTAATTTCGGAGCATGCCTCCCACGTTTCAGGAACGACCCCTTGCTGAGCCCATACAACTTCCACTATGTCCTGCTTGTTGCTATCGAGGCTCTGTTTCCCCTCTGTTTCCTAGCCGTGACAAACATTTGGACCTACAAGATTGTGTCCAAAGTCTTGAAGAAGAATTTCCGGCGGAGGAAAACGTTTCACGAGGGGATTAAAGTGGAGGAGAAACGGGAGACCCTGAGGCACCAAAACCAGCAGCAGCAGCTCATCAAGGTGTTTGCGGCTCTCTTTGTAGCCCACCTCATATCGTGGACCCCCGTGATTGTCGTGGTGTTCATCATCGCCTGGGTGGACGCCGCCAAGATCCCACCACAGGTCTACATCTTTGGGTGGATCTGCTACCTGACCAATCCAGTGTTCCATCCCATCATCGAGACCTTCTTCGTCAAGGACCTGCGCTATCAGGTGCATCGGGTCAGGAGCGCCATGACCGACACACTAGTGAGGGCCGGCACGACTCTGTATCGCAAGGCCAGCAAAAGCGCCCTGACGCTGGATGCATTGGAAGAGGCAAACAGAAAGCTGGACAAGGAGGAGAGCCTGAAGCGGAAGGGCGCTGGGCACCTCCCACTGCACAAACTACCGGAAGGTGCAGTTTGTGTGGACGATCAAGGTGGAGTGCCAACGGCGACTATGGAAATGAAGCGATGTTGTTCAGAGCCTCCTGGTGTTCACCACGCTGCGCCTGTAGCCTTGTTAGAACGTGTGGATGAGGAGACAGAGGGCTCAGAGGCAGTGGTGGACCTTTCCAATCAGATTGGCATCGAGTTGGAAAATGCCATGTTTCCTAAGTGTGGTGGCTGCCTTGGAGAGTAGATCCAACGATAAAACGATTAGTTCAGGTGTTGGAAAGCAATAGAGTGATAGGATCACCCAGACCTACATGTACATATAAGTGCCAACACTCATCCCCATTCACAAAGTGTGTCATTGTCCTTTTTTCTTGGGTGTCATTCGTTTCCACTTGTTGCTGTTCAGTGCAGCAACATTGCTTGCTTGTATTCATGTGTACATTTGTGTGTTTGTGGGCATGTGTGTTCATTCAAATTATGGACCGTTACATCATAATCTTCATCTGCAGCGTGTGCGTGTGTGTGTGTGTGTGTGTGTGTGTGTGTGTGTGTGTGTTTGACTAGTGTGGGTGTGTACATGTATGTGCTTCGAAATTGTGCAAGCAATGAATCATTCTGTTCTCTCATTGGGGTATAGCGGATGTAAAGTACATACCTACATGTTGTATGTGTCATAATAGTTGTAGAGCACCATTTAGAGTAATCCAAGTTTGTGAGAAGAGGGGGAGGGTAAGGAAGAGTAGAATATCAATATTCATGTACGTACTACAGGTGGTAATAAAGAAAGCCTTTGTTCTGGGTTTGCATTGTGATGAATTAAGGTTATCATGTAAGCACAATTTTATGGGATCTGTTTACCAATATACAACACTGGGGACAGCACCTCATTATTTTTGCATGTACTTATATTGCTTCTCACAACACTGTTTCAACTGGATGTGTGTGTAAAGGCTGGCGTTTTTTTCCCCTTCAAAATAGCATGTACTTGTCATGACCTCCTAGGACTGATTATCACTGTCTGTTGCTCATACGTTTGCGCGATTGTCCCATATTAAATTAGTCTTTCTCATTCCACACACACATCACAGAGACTCTATACTGTTTGCTGCCACTTTGTGTCATTAGTACAATACAGTATGTGAGTATTTAGTAATAGTCTGTGCATTGCACAAGCCCAATCAA
>JABACO010000010.1:7390861-7416584 GCA_013339895.1 Ephydatia muelleri | reverse complement strand
AGAGGAGAGAGAGAGGGAGAGGAGAGAGAGGAGAGGAGAGAGAGGGAGAGGAGAGAGAGGGGAGAGGAGAGAGAGGGGGGGAGAGGAGAGGAGAGAGAGGAGAGAGGGAGAGGAGAGAGGAGGGAGAGGAGGAGGGGGAGTGAGGGAGAGGAGAGGGGGAGGTGAGGGAGAGGAGAGAGAGGGAGAGAGAGGGAGAGAGAGGGAGAGTGAGGGAGGAGGGGGGGAGAGGGAGAGAGAACAAGGAACGGAGAGAGGAGAGAGAAAGGAAGGAATGGAGAGAGAGGAAGGGAGAGAGAGGGAGAGAGGGGGAGAGTGAGAGGAGGAGGGAGGGAGGGGAGGGAGAGAAAGAGGAAGGGAGAGGGATAGTTAGAACAAGAAGATAACAAGAGAAGACAATGTGTGATGTTTGATGGAGCAGAGATTTGAGTTATTGGGATGGTGTGAGGATACCAACATGAGAGAAAGAGACAAATTAATAATGCTTATCTGCACTGTAAGTACATGCATACGGTAACCCTATCAGTGAAATCACCACACCCAAATTCTTTCTTTATCTTTACACTGCCCACACCCACTGCCACTCACCAACACTCACACACACCCACACATTGCCAATAACCAACGCCCACACCCTCAAACCCACACACTGCTACACACCAACCTCCACACACACCACACACCCTGATAAAAAGGTTGGCAGGTCCTGTACACAGGTAGGCTCTGTTCTGGGCCTGCCGACACGCCACCTGCACTTGGAACTGCCTGGGTGGATTGGAGTACAGCTCAGGCACAGCAGTGATGTACTCGCCATCCAATGAAGTGAGGAGGTCGCACTTGGCGATGAAGGACCTGCAACGTTGCACACCATGACGCGTGAATACACAATACCACACAAAACCAGCCCATACCATCTCGTACACAACAGATTACCACATGCATGTACACCAAATAGTTGTGCCAATGCAAATGGAATGGATGTGCAAATATGGTTGAAACACTAAATATTCAGCTCATTCAACACTCAAATGACATTTGAAAAAGAATACAGCACGTCTGGATAATCTCTTTGACTTGCGTGTTCATTATGAACACCATGTAGCACTGTACACACATACTCCTCCATCTCTCACCAAACCGTACCACTTCTCTCCCTCACAATAACCCTCTCCTCCCTACACACAAACCCTCTCGCCCTCACCCTCTCTCACTCACCAACCCTCTCTCCTTCCCCAAACCCTCTGCTCCCTGCACCAAACCCTCTCTCCCTCACCCAACCCTCTCTCCCTCACACCAAAACCCCCTCTTCCCTCACCGAAACCCTCTCTCCCCTCCACCAAACATCCTCTCCCTCACCAAACCCCTCTCTTCCCTCACCAAACCCTCTCTCCCTCACCTGGCATCGACCACTATTAAACTGGATGGTCTGTTGAGAGTTATTGACAGAAAGCATCCTTGCGAATCAAGATTTCATCAGGGACTGGTGACAAAGGTGAGTCTGCAATGATCTGGAGATGGGGGTGGAGCCAATGCTGGCTTGGTAGCACTTCAGGAGACGTTTCTGTATCTTGTGAATGCTAGGGCCAAGAGAATGTGCAGAGAGAATATGCATATACCTGTACCGTTACACATATGGATGCATTACAACATAAGTTTTGCCTGAAAAAGTACAACCTCTGTAACTAAGCAAATGTTATTCTAGAGCCTCAACTATACGTACTTGACACACAACACCACACACAAACACACCACATACACACACACAAACACACAACACACACTAACACACACATACACACAAACACACACACACAAACACACCACACACATACAAACACACACATACACCACAAACACACACACACACAAACACACACACATACACATACACACAAACTAACCATTACTTACACAGCACTCACACGATACATAAGAGTGGGTGGAGCCAGGGACTCACCACTATCAATTTGAGATCCTGAGGACTCGGGCTTAAAGGGAAGTGACTTCTGGTAAGTTGCCACTTGCACCCACTCCTGGACCAAGGCATTGAGCTGGCCTTTGATCTCATCGTAAGGCATAAGCTCAACCAGAGTGACGGCTGCAATCAAGGACAAAATATGCAACAATTCAAAAACACAGCCACACCATGGCACGCTCAGTAACCGGGGATATCGGAATGTGAAGGAAGGTTCATAGCTTCCTTCACACTCACATGATATGGTGGCTATCAATTCCTATAGCAGGGTAGTCTGGGGACTGGCTGTTGTGTAGTCACACTGAGACACACGTGTACACACTAACCCTAGTGCCAGACATGGTAATGGAAAGTTATGGCAATTGGAATAAGAATAAGCGGTCTCTTCAATGTCACATAACTTAAGTACATATGACACAATTTGTTTTACTAGTACCATGAAGATTGGATTGTGATAGTTCTAACAAAACAATGTGTGTCTTTTCTAATTGCCATAACTTCATATAACCCTACATGTACCTGGCGTAAAGTGGACTACAGTAGTGACATTTTCACTGCATGTGTGGAATAGTTTGTGGTGGTAGGCCACATAGTAACTAGTATGGCTGCTTTGGCCCTTGGAAGCTGGAATGACTAGGAACACAGTCCTTGGCTTGAGGGCCACAGCTGACATCATGGCATGATCAACAAGCAGGAAATACATGTCCCTATGCACCGAGAAAAAAAACAACTTACCCTGTCCGCCTGAATCAAGGTATCCAGTCTGCTAGGATCGTAGCTCTGGGGGAGACCAGGAACGTACAGGGCTGAATCGTGTAGGCGTGGCTCGTCCAACCACAGACGAAGGGTCTGGTAGTACCTGCAATCAGGTGACCATGATGAAGGAGGTGAGCACATCAGGTGACTACAATACAGCATGATGAGGGAGGAGGTGAGCACATCAGGTGACCACAATACAGCATGATGAAGGAGGTGAGCACATCAGGTGACCACAATGCAGCATGATGAGGGAGGAGGTGAGCACATCAGGTGACCACAATACAGCATGATGAGGGAGGAGGTGAGCACATCAGGTGACCACAATACAGCATGATGAAGGAAGTGAGCACATCAGGTGACCACAATACAGCATGATGAGGGAGGAAGTGAGCACATCAGGTGACCACAATACAGGCATGATAAGGGAGGAGGTGAGCACATCAGGTGACCACAATACAGCATGATGAGGGAGGAGGTGAGCACATCAGGTGACCACAATACAGCATGATGAGGGAGGTGAGCACATCAGGTGACCACAATACAGCATGATGAGGGAGGAGGTGAGCACATCAGATGACCACAATGCAGCATGATGAGGGAGGAGGTGAGCACATCAGGTGACCACAATACAGCATGAGGGAGTAGGTAAACACATCAGCTTAAGGTGACCACAATACAAGACGAGGAGGTAAGCACATCAGCTTAAGGTGACCACAATACGAGACGGAGGAAGGAGGTGAGCACATCAGCTTAAGGCGACAGTGTGCATAATTGAGTGGTGTGTGGTACCAGAAATGTGGAATCTTTTTGTGCAGAAAAAAAAATTTAAAGATCCCATTTGTTGCATCACCTAACCCACATCAGCACAATACTAAGACCAAATATGTACACGCAGTACACTGTATGCACAGCATCTGTAACTCTCGAATACACATATTTCTTTGCGTGTACAAAGTCGCATGTGTGTGTGTGGTTGTGTGTGTGTGCGCATGTGTGTGTGTGAGTGTGTGTGTGTGCGTGTGTGTGCGTGTGGGTGTGTGGTGCGTGTGTGTGTGTGTGTGCGTGTGTGTGTGTGATGACTGCATAGATGTATAGAAGCCCCATACTCCCAGGATGTGGACATCTCTGCTGCACACACACACTACAGCATACTTGAGGTAGCCAGTTAGTGCTGATTGGTTCTCTGGCTCCTGGCTTGTCCTCGTTTTGCTGCTCCATGGCAGTGAGGGAAGTCTTCAGTGAGGAACACGTGGACGATAGACTTCCTTTTAGCCTGCGCTTTAAAGCGGCTCCAGAGAGTGTGGTGAAAAACTTCCACCCTTGGCTGTCCCTCTCTGGCATGCTGCCATCAGATATAAAAAGGATGGGCATTAAATGGAATCATTCAATGGTTCCCTACTCTGCATACTAGCATCAAGAGCATGCCTCCCTGCAGGCATGCATAAACTCCAAGTATGTCCATGTAACAAAACCTACATGTACTGTACGCATTCAGTACACGAGCGTAACAGGCATGGGTCACAAACTATGTGTGCAGTGTATGAATGCACAATGAGCATGTACACACTCCTTTGTCAATGAGTCAGCTTAACACGCATCACAGAAAAGTTTCCAAAAAAAATGAAAATAAAACACTCACCTTCCATGAAGAACTGGTCTCTGCAAGTAGAGGATGAAGAACTTCTGCCATGCCCAGCAAGGCCACAGGCTCCTTCATGTCCACAGCAGCACAGAACTCCGCCCATCGATAGATTGACAAATGAGTGATGGGAAATAAAGACACCTTGAGATCTGTCAGAACTCTCTGTATGTATAAAGGAACAAGTGAGTGTACATGTGCCTGTTTTATTCCTTAGGAACTATGTGTACAGCAAAGAACAGATACATGCATTGAAAGCATATATGTACACAGTACAAGCAATGACACACTAGATTTAATTCTGCTTCATTCTATTAAAAGCACGATATCTTCCAAACCAAGAAATTAAGTCTCCATTCAAAAGACATATCTACTAACTAAAAAAACCCTGTCTGTACTTACAGTATACGAAGCAGACAGACTCAATAAGAGGTCCAACAAACAAGCACGATGCAGAGCATGACCCAGCAAGACAAGGATAGAGCAACCTGATCCCAACAAGCATTAATCTACTGATTTACTGAAGAGACGGAGATTCTTTCACTTGCAATCCACTGCAATGATCTCCTAAGTAACTATGGGTGCCTAATGCAATAGCACAAGAACTACAATGCCAGCTTAGCCTCTCATCTGTACCAATAGCACAAGACTACAATGCCAGCTAGCCTCTCATCTGTACCACAAGCACTAGAAGGGGGTCAGTGGCACAGGATGAGCTGCAGATGGTGGGGCTGGGCCTTCGCTTGGCGCACGCAAATATGGCTTGCCTTCCCTCTGACCACCATAGCGGGATATAGTGTCTTGTTTTGTGAGCAATTTATAAACGCTGCCCCTACATGTACATGTATTCACATGTATTTTTCCTATACAGTTTAATTTTCTTAGCCATGTGCTTACTTTCAGGGCTGCATCGATGGTGATCTTGGCGTCGTTCTTGAGGGCCAGCAGGAGAGCCCTTCCACACGCCCTCCTCCATCTCGTACTGCTCCTCGGCCCACAAGGAGCAGAAGGCAAGCCAAGGGAAGCTGGACACAGCCTGCCAGGGGTTAAGTGTGCATGTTCATTATAATGCACACCCTCCTCAATAATTAACAAAGTACATGTACATGTACATTTAGTACACAGAACACGCCCAAACCAAACAGAACATTCATTGCACGCAGTCAAACAACAGGAATTGAACATCACTACTAATGTACACACCACACACATGCCCACTGCCACTATGGCTGCAATTTGTAGTACATGTACATGTACATCAGCCAACCCACAATCCACTTAAATCTCTCAGACTTGCTGTCACTCACAATGCAATTATAAATGGACGGTGGTCCTTCTGCTACAACTGCTGACAGCATTGTGGTTAATGAAACTTCCCCTACGAGTGTTTCCTGATTGGACATTCTTGGTGAGGAGAGGGAGGCAAAAGACAAAATGAATACAACACTCTGTGCATACAATATACACGTGCAAGTAACATACGTAGTACGATTCCAGCAGAGCTTTCTGCATCAGTTTCAAGAGAGACACATCAGTGAAAATGAACTGAGCCATTACATCCAGCAGATATAATAAGCAACGTTCCCTGCAAGGTTACAATTCTATTATAAACAAACCTACAGCTGTACATGTACATGTCCAACTGTTGTGTGTGCGTGTGTGTGTGTGTGTGTGTGTGGTGTGTGTGTGTGTGGTGTGTGGTGCATGTGAGCATCTGTGTGCATCCATGTAGTGAATTTACTTGCATTTTATGCATATGTACAGCTTAGTGTGGCACGTGTACATACAGGGTACACATACATAGATATATCACACACCTATCGACCCCCACCCACCTACCCGACCCCCCCCACCAACCCCCCCACACGCCAACTACCCGCCCACACGACAGCGACCCGCGCCACACGCCACCGACAGGCCCCACACCCTCGCCACACGCCACGACAGGCCCCACACGCAACGACCCCACACGCCAGGACCCGCCACACCACCTACATCCCCACACGCCATCTACCTCTCCACACTCCACCTACATCCCCACACCCTCTCCACACTCCACCTACATTCCCCACACTCCAAGTACCCTCCCCACACTCCATCTACCCTCCCCACACTCCACCTACCCTCCCCACACTCCAACTACATGCACATCCCAGTACTCCACCCAATTGTTTTCTACTCTCTCAAGCTACACCTACACACCTACACACCTACATGTACATGCAGCACTTCAAAGGCAGTGGACATGTAACACAAACACTACCTACACAACTATGCAATCAATACCTACCACAATAACACATTCCTCATCCCACAAGATGTGCCCTCAAGTTCACACACACATACAGACCCAAATAAACATACGAGCATGTACAGTACACACACACACACACACACACACACACACACACACACACACACACACACGCACACAACACACACACACATATGCACACACACATTCACACACACATACATGTGCACACCACATACATGTACATATGCATACACATACACACATACGCACATACGCATACACACACACACACACACACACACACACACACACACACACACACACACACACACACACACACACACACACACACACACACACACACACACACACACACACACACACACACACACACACACACACACACCACACACACACACACACACACACACACACACACACACACACACACACACATACTTCCACCAGTTCGGGAAAGAAAGGAACGTGTCCAACCAGAACTGCAGCACTGTGTCTCCACCAGCCCCTCCAGGCCCACACGCCCTCTGAAGCTGGGTCTAGGGGGAAGCACACATGACAGGTGAGCTATACGACACTCACACACCGCGTGTGTTCCAATGGTGATGGGACAAATAAGGGCGATGCACAATGAGGGGATGGGCCAAACAGTGTTCAGTTGATGTCTGTGGTGTCGAAACGCACTTACCACAATCAACGCTCCCATCTTCCTGGAGACCAAGGGTTGAGGGAGAGAGAAGGTCAGCCTCTCTCTCAGTGAAACGCTCGCCACGTCAGCACTGGCCAGCGCCATGACAACCTGGAGGAACCTTCACACACAAATGAGTACAGAGTACTGGCTTTAAAACAGCACAAAGGACAAACAGCACACAACATATAATGCACTGTACACTACATACAATGCACTGTACACGCATAGCTTGCACAGCTTTACGTGCAAATACACAAGCATATACCTGATCATGTTTACAAGTCCATAAAAACCCTGCTACCTGTAAGCCTATGCGCACCAGTCCTCATTAAGTCCTCACACAATCTGCCCTGCCTCGCTGCTGCACTCCGCAATATTACTCTTTATATGATTTTTTTTTTTTAAGGACCACCAGTAAGCAAACACAACTGCTCTCGGTAGCAATGGGTTCCATGAATACACTTACAGAGGGTCTGCTAGGAGAGGTTTTTTCAGGCGAAAGAACCGCGGAGTTATGTTTGCTATGATTCTCAACACTGGTAGGTAATAGCCTTCCTCTATCAGAGCATTCAACATCTTTAGTCCACTGGAGATAAACTCATCACTACTGCAAAACAAGAAGGTGAAGACATAAAATCAGAGGGGTGTGAGAAGAGGAAGGAGGCAAGAGGAGATGAGGGGGAGGATGAGAGGAAGAGAAGTGTCCAAATGTATCTGACACTATTTCAAGTTGTATTGATGGAAATTAAGTGTTAAAATTTGGCTATTGCAGTTTAATTGGAATTTAAACGTTAGATTAGAAGCCCTTAAAGGGTTAAAGGGTTTAAATGAGGAGCTTAAGTGGGTTAAATTAGACTTAAGAGGTTAAATTACGACCTTAGATGGTCTTTTAAAAGGGCCTTAACTTTGCATACAATAAACAAGGTCCATCGTGCTCCACCTACTCTGATCCGATGCTGGTCGTGCAGAGGGCAATGTAGAACGCAAGATGGCCTCCATACTTGACTGCATCTCTCAGGTCAGCCAGCTCCTCTGTGGCTGTCAGGGGAGGGAGGGACCACCCATCAGAGCCTAGTGTATCGTCCCCTATCGACTGGAGAGGCTTCAAGGTCTCGCTGTGCTTCAAAGGGGATGAGGAGGAGGTGGGGTTTAGGAGGGAGGTGGTGCAGTGGGAGAGTTGGTTTGGGTGGAGCTTGAGCATCAGGGCCACCTCCCAGGCCCAACTCAGGAACTCGCTCTGCTCTTGTGTGAGGCCGGAGATGAAAGACGAGGCATACTGGTGGAGGATTAGAAGTGTGAGGGTGGAGGTGAGGGTGGAGGTGAGGGTGGACGGTGAGGGTGGAGGTGAGGGTGGAGGTGAGGGTGGAGGTGAGGGTGGAGGTGAGGGTGGAGGGAGGGTGGAGGTGAGGGTACAGGTGAGGGTGGAGGTGAGGGTGGAGGTGAGGATTGGAGGTGAGGGTGGAGGTGAGGATGGAGGTGAGGATGGAGGTGAGGGTTACAGGTGAGGGTTAGAGGGTAGCGGTGAGTGGTGGCAGTAAGGTGGGAGATGAGGATGGAGGGTTAGAGTGTAGAGGGTACAGGGTGGAGAGTAGGTGAGGTGGAAGGGATTAATAAATAGCAGACTTTTTAGCCTTACAAAACTAATCAAATGGCTGCCATAGAGATAAAGGACACTGAATAATCTCAAAGCAATAAGCTCAAGATATTAATGTTCATAACATTTGACCAATCGATCTAGTTTCATTTCAGTAAAGATATCCATTTGTTATTTGCTTGCATCATGAACAGCTTTCCAAAATAGTTGATCACATAATTTTCTTTGATTATTAAAAACACTCCTACAACAGCACAAAACGATGCAGAAAAGGCCAAAGATTAAGTACATATTCACTCTGACCACATCACACACACACACACACACACACACACAAACACACACACACACGCACCAAAGACACACCCCGTACCTCCTAATCCCCCTGCACAGGTATGTACTGCCTCCCCCCCGGATGGGTAGGCAGGTGCTGCGAATGGGCCTCCACAATCAAGTTGGCTGCAAACTTATGGTATGGACAGATCGAGAACC
The DNA here is from genome assembly GCA_013339895.1 of Ephydatia muelleri. Lineage (NCBI taxonomy): Eukaryota > Metazoa > Porifera > Demospongiae > Spongillida > Spongillidae > Ephydatia > Ephydatia muelleri. The sequence continues at coordinate 7,407,162 of JABACO010000010.1, read as the reverse complement.
AGTTCACTGGACCCATCCTCCACCCTAGTCCCCAGTAAGGCTGCCCAAAATAACCATGGCCACCTGGTTCTGAAGAGGAGGAGGGAGGGTGCTGCACCAGCCAAGCACGAATCAGGTGGATATCGTGAGTTCCTGGCTGCCATAGAGACAGGGGCAGCTCTTTGAAGAGGTGAAGGCAGTTTCTGGAAGTGTGTGTGTTGTGTGTGCGTGTATGTGCACATTTATGTTATGTGGGTGCGCGCAAGTGTGTATTGTGTGTGTGAATTGTGTATGCGTATACGTGTATAGTGCATGTGTGTAAGTGGATGTTGTGTTGTGTATGTGTGTGTTGTGTACATGTGGTCATAAACACACCCTCGACAAGACAATACGATCACATTGCATACACAATACCATGTTTTGTACGTATAAAACGCATGCACAACACTGCAACACACATGCACTGTACAACAAGACGACACATAACATGCACACATACAAGGAACACAGACATATGTATAGCAGAATAACATTGTCACACACTCACAACACAAGAACTCATACAACATTTAATACTAGTCCCATATACACAAGCATACCACACTACACCCACACACACAAACACACAAACACAAAACACACACACACACACACACACACACACACACACATACAACACAAGCCACTATATTCTCATATCTATACATACATGCACAAGACTCTCACCTCTTCAGGTGCATTCTTAAAAGCTTCCTCCGTCTTCTCATGAGAGTAGTCATTACAAATGGATGCACGATGGCAATGGAGCCAAGAAGACTGCGCCCAGTGTGCGAGTAGGCATCTTTGGCAAAGCTGGCTACCTGTGTGCACTGTGTGTGTATGTGTGTGTATGTGTGTGGTGTGTGTGTGGTGTGTGTGTGTGTGTGTGTGTGTGGTGTGTGTGTGTGTGTGTGTGTGTGTGTGTGTGTGTGTGTGTGTGTGTGTGTGTGTGTGTGTGTGTGTGTGTGTGTCAATGACAATAACAATCAAGGCTGGATGACATCATTCTGTTACTGGCTATACAAACACAACTGACATGCAGGATTGGAATATCAATGGAAGGATTGTAAAGCAATACTAACATCATCTTTACTATTATCTCTCTGACGACAGCTTTGAATAAATTTGCACATTTTTTCAAGTTAATGTTTCAGTCTTGAATAAATGCATACACATAATGTTTAATAGCTGGCGTGACAACCTTTGAATAAATGTTTATGAAGTGGAATGTGACAGACTTTGAATATAAATATGCACACTTTATCAAGTTGAATGGCGTCCTTGCTAGAATAAAATATTTAACAGTTGACACAACTTACACACACACACACACCTGAAATAGGTCCACTGCAATGGTATTGATGAACAGCTCTCCTCCTCTGATGCACTTGGGCGGGGCCCGGGCCATGTTGGCAAAGGTAGTGAGCAGAAAGATCGCCTCTGATGTGTAGGCTGTCATGAGGAGGTCCAGGAACTGATCCTTCAGGAGTGAGGCTAGGGGTCAGGGGTACAAGAGCAGATCAGGAGGAGGCTAGGGGTCAGGGGTACAAGAGCAGATCAGGAGGAGGCTAGGGGTCAGGGGTACAAGAGCAGGTCACATCGTGCAGGTTGTGTGATTGCAATCATTGGAATCTCTTTCATTCTTCATGATAAATCTATTTCACTAACTCAATGAGATATGCAGGAGCACTTAACACAGCAATGGGAGAACATGAATACGGCAAGAGTTGTACGAAAGAGTAAGGGCAGTTCACAAAGGGACAGTTCACAAGGGACAGTTCACATACATCATGTACGATCATGGAATGATCAAGTAATACATGTCAAGGTGTTCAGGTGTATGATGAAGTTCACAAGGAAGAAACAGAAACAGTACAGAGAATTACATGAAAATCAGCCTGTGAAGCTACAATACTACCATTCCAGAATACAGTGGTATTCTTACACCGAAGTAGAAACTTTAACACACCTAGATTGATCATTACTACGATGCTTTATATTCAGAACAGACCAAGCAAGCAAACCCAATGCACAGACGATATGCACAACATACACAACAATATGGCCAAACATGCACAACAATATGCCAAACATGCACAACAATATGCCAAACATGCACCAGAACCACATACATAACATGCACAGAACATACTGTAACGCAGACATGCCAAGCCTCCCGTGCAGGCAACAATGCACAGAAACATTTATAAACACATGAACCAAAACCATACACAATACGCCACCAGACAACTTGCAATCTTTGCTATGGCCCTACATTTCAGTGTCTCCACAATCTGCTCGACAGTTGACAGAGTTCTTTGCTGTGTGGCTGGCTGTCCCTCAGCGCCAGGAAGCAAGGCAGGTGAACTCCCCATCCTTAGGAGTGCTGTACAGACACCAGAACATCCTCCAGATGGCTCGAAGAGACACGCTGGCATAGGGAAGGTCAGCCAAGAACTGCCAGGCACCAAGCCTACAAGACGTGATATAAATGCACTGAGCTTCACTGTACACTGCAAAGTAGAGACTTCCATGGAGCCCTTTTAGCCACCAAAAAAAGGACTCACAAAAAAATTACAGCAACAGAAAATTGATGCTACAGTGTACATGTACACACCTGCCAATTCAAAATAATATTGACTACAGTCAAATGCAGAAATACACGTACATGTACATGATTCTCACAGGATATTATTTGTTCACATCTCTGCAGTATAAATCACACTATATTAAGCTCCTAGGGTGAAACACTGTACTGTGTGGTCTATATTTAGCTCCAAACACTGTAATGTGTGGTCTATATTTAGCTCCAAACACTGTACTGTGTGATCTATGCAAAAGATATTCACAGCATCGCTCCAATCGATTACTGCCTGTACCAATTCCTGATCGAAATCAACCACCTAATTACAGTCAAGTACATCTTGCTGAAAGATACAGCAAACTCCCCAACAGATGAACAAACAACATCTGCCTACTTGTGGGCCGTCAGTATCCACTGGGTCGCCCGCAACACAAACTGGTCAAACTCGAGTTGGAGCCTGGACAGCGAGTATCGATAGTAGTCTTCTCCGGGGCCCTGTGGGGTGCAGTCCATGCTGTCCCCACATAGAATGTGGTGGGACTTGTAGCCCAGCCAATGGTCACCAACATAAGCCACCGTTTGTCTGTATGTATAAAGATACAGGAGTGGACACATTACGTATACAGATACGAGAGTGGACACATTATGTATACAGATACGAGAGTGGACACATTATGTATAAAGGAGATAGTTGTACATGTACAGTGTACCTATCAATTACATGTTACATAAAAAAGGGAGTTCGAATAAAATACATGCACAGAAAAACACGTGTATGAATGAATGTATACGGTCCAGATATACAGCATGAAGTGTGTGCACTCAAGGAAAGGTAATTATGTAATCATATACAGGTGTAACTATTCTCATTAGCTAGAAAAACTATGTAAACATTAACGTATATTAAAACTGCATCCAGCATCATGTTAAAATCAAAACGTCAATCTTTAATAATACAAATAATTAATTTTAGACATAAATACAAATAACTTAGTCAGTCCATCTTGATTCAGCAGTTTGAATTCATTGTTAGGATAATTACATGTAGGTTAAAACTGAAAACAGTAGTGTAACAATATAACAACTGGAATCAGTGGGCATGACCCACACACACACACTATGTGATGGTTCTACAGCTACCCCAACACACAGGCACACTACCTGATGGTACTGCAGCTACCCCAACACACAGCACACTTCGTGATGGTTCTATAGCTACCCCAACACACAGGCACACTTCGTGATGGTTCTATAGCTACCCCAACACACAGGCACACTTCGTGATGGTTCTATAGCTACCCCAACACCACAGGCATACTACCTAATGGTTCTATAGCTACCCCAACACACAGGCACATTTCGTGATGGTTCTATAGCTACCCCAACACACAGGCATACTACCTAATGGTTCTATAGCTACCCCAACACACAGGCACACTTCGTGATGGGTTCTATAGCTACCCAACACACAGGCACACTACGTGATGGTACTGCAGCTACCCCAACACACAGGCACACTACTGCAGCTACCCCAACACACACAACACACTACCTGATGGTTCTGCCCACTCTCTTGACAAACTCTTTGTAGCGCAACAGCTTCATGGTAGAAAAGGCTGCCCCCAGAAGCCTGATCAGGCAGGTGCAGAAGGCTATCAGTCTGAGCATGGCATAACTGGAGCAGCGCTCCGCATAGAACTCTCCTACAGTAGAGGGACACACACCAAGACGAGGCATTACCACAAGGCAAAGCAAACCCACAAATGATGCCACCGAATCTCACAAGTACAGTTATTCACACACAACACACATAGTACATCAATACATGCAAGCAACAGTTATCTCACACACATGTATCCGCTACATGCAAATGAACACCATACAGCTGTTGCACTATGAACCCGTACACATCATCACATTGCATGTGGGCACTTATGTACATACACTGTACATGTATGTGCAGTACAACACAGCACACATTACATGTACTTGGGCCTACAATGTAGTATAGATATAGTGTACTTCAGGATACATGTGTCCATGCATATGTATACAGGGTTTAGTGTATGTTCGCATAGCTACATGTAAGACACCGAAATGCAGGTTGAAAATACCACAGGACCACCTGAACATGGGAACATAGGAGATTGAGAATGTGGGCACATGGGAACATAGGAAGATTGAGAAGATGGGCACACGGGAACATTGGAAGATGGGGAATGTGTTGCACATGGGAACACACATGTAGGATGTATAACAAGTTTGCATCTAAGCTACACACACACACACACACACACACACACACAACACACACACACACACACACACACACACACACACACACACACACACAAGACCATATGCAATGAAATACTGCACTCATCTGACAGGTGCATTAACAGGGGCATGTGTGATATTTGATGAAGCCCTACTCATTTTCCACCTGTGCAGGTGCAATGCATACATGTTAGAAAACATGCATCCACCACCCATCTCCATGTGTGCAGTGTATCTTGTGTGTGCAGTGCATCTTGTGGCCAGTTGGTGCACAGTGGCCTACCGTTCTTTATCTGAAGGATGTGCTGGTACATATCCCCAAAACGGGAACTGGTCAAAGAATGCCATCAAGTCACTCTCCTTCAGCAACATCTGCTGCTGTGCAGTCTCGTTCTGAAGGAATTAATTTGGTACTCATTTTCGCTAGAAACTGGAAGTGGTTCTTCCACCAATCCAAGTTAAAAACAACACTGCACAACACATCTCGCACTGCACATGCAATAAATAGCACTCCACCCCTCCATCACACTAACCACCACCATCCCCACCACCCCCCAGTAGATGATAAGTGTGCATGGTGTACTCACAAGTCACACCATGCTGGCTGAACATCCCCAACCCAAGTCTCCCCCCACATCACACAAAATGCATTTGCCTGTATCACAGCCATGTCTAACTGCTTCGAGACAGTACAACATCAATGACAATATTAGCACAGATCTCTGCGCCACAAACGACTCAAAGTCGTTTGCACGAATTAGTTGTGAATGTGTTACAAACAGCTTGCCCATTTGCTCTAATTTCCCATGCCCTTCCATAGTTCTAAGCAATTAGCCACATGCAACACGATACAAGTGTGAGCAACATATCACCCCAATGTTGAAACTACACTCCTATAAGTGCTCACAAGTACGGAGACCAAACAAAGCATTGTTGAAACCCAACATTGGCAACACACCAAACAAAACAACAAAATAATATGTCTGTGTGCATGTTGTGCGTGTGTGTGCATGTGTGTGTGCATGCGTGTGTGCATGCGTGTGTGTGCATGCGTGTGTGCATGTATGTGTGTGCATGTGTGTGTGCATGTGTGTGCGCATGTGTGTGTGCATGTGTGTGCATGTGTGTGCGTGTGTGTGTGCATGTGAGTGTGCATGTGTGTGTGCATGTGTGTGTGCATGTGTGCGTGTGTGCATGTGTTCGTGCATGTGTTCGTGCATGTGTGTGTGTGTGTCCATGTGTGTGTGCGTGTGCGTGTGTGTGTGGTGTGTGTGTGTGTGTGTCCCAGTGGAATCTGTCTTAGTGCCGTGATCACACAATACCTCTTCGAGAGAATCATCAATGAATGTCCAACTCTGGCTATCATCCAGATGTTCTGAGTGGGGCACAGCCAGAAGGGATAGGAACTCTTCTCTTTGCCTTATCATTTTTATGGAAGGGAGAAAGCAAAGAGTATGCCACAGACGTGCGTACATGTACTGTATGGTCATGTATATGCAGCATGTCTACTGTTACACCTGCTGCTGTGGGTTACATCAACACACACACACACACACACACACACACACACACACACACACACACACACACACATGTACACACACATGTACACACATGTACGCACACATATATACACACATACACACATGTACATACACACACATGTTACACACACATATACGTAACACACATGTACACACTGTCACACCACACATGTACACACATGTAACACACACGCATGTACACACATGCACACACATATACACACATACACACATACACACACATATACACACCATACACACACATGTACACACACATACACACACATGTACACACACATGTACACACACATGTATACACATGTACACACACATACATACACATTTACACACACATATACACATACATGTACACTGACACACATATACATACATACACTACACACATGCACACAACACAGAGTACAAACTAAATGTACATGACATTGCAGCATTAAATAAATGAAGTACAGTCCACACACAAAAAAAAAAAGAGTCGACTTACTTGACTGGTAAGAGCAGATTGGCCAACATATTGACAAAGTGATCCAGGAGAGGGCCACCCCAATCCTGGTGGAGTCCCTGGCCGACGCCCCCACTCCCGGGCATAGATCTCTTGCTCCTCTCCTGTGTAGGTGTCCAGCGCTACAAGGTGAGAGAGGGGGGAAAGGGGGAGAACATGGCTGATATGGGGTACACACAATGGATGGATTTACAGCTGTATTACCCCAGTGGACCGTTAGGCCATGGAACTATCCGGACAGGGTGTGCGGTTAACACAAGCACACACACAGACACAGACACAGACACAGACACACACACACACACACACACACACACACACACACACACACACACACACACAGACACGCACACACACACAGACATACACACACACCACGCATACACACACACACACACAACACACACACACATGTACATCACTATGGCTCCCAGACCCACACACCTCTTTGTTTGAATGGTGCCAGGTAGAGATCCGTATTGAGAGGTGATAAGATTTGTACATACTTGGCCCCCCAACGTCCAACCCCTGGGGGGCACCCTCAGGAGATGGTTAAAAATGAACTGGTGGTCGCTAAGCGTCGCCACACGCAGAAGGATGCTCAACTGTAAACCAATAAGAGAAAAGAGCATTAAGCCTGAGAGTCAATATATGGAGAATCACTAGACAATAATGCACATGTGCAAAGTGTGCACACAGACATGCAAATCCATTGTGTACAGTGTACGTGTGTGTGAATGTGTGTGCGTGTACATAATATAAATACTTGCGTGCATGCACAGATGTGTACATGTATCTGTACATGTGTGTGTATGTGTGCACGAGTGCAGGAGTGTGTGTGTGTTTGCATGCATGCATGTGTGTGTGCGCTTGCATGTGTGTGTGTGTGTGTATTTTGTGCGTTGCATGTGTGTGCGTGTATTTGTGTGTTGTATGTGTGCGCACTGATTATGTAGATGGGTAGAAGCAGTAAAATGAAACTGATCATATTCGAAAGTATACAAGTGTATTAGCAATGACAATGTTCTGCAGGTCCCTATTTTTTAACAACTTAAATTTGTGTAATTATCTTTTTTCAAGTACTATGATTTCTTTAAACAAACAACATTTGGTGGTTTTAAAAAGCACGTGTACATACGAGCATACTGCATATATGTGCACGTGTTTTTTAACATGTGTGTGTGATGTGTGAGTGATGTGCGTGAGTGATGTGTGTGTTGTGTATCTGGTGAACACAAATATTCTTGAAGGCATCATTGATGCCCTAATACCCCACCCACATGCGTATGGCTGCAGTGCAACAAACCAGTATATCAAGCCACTGCATGCAGTCTTCAGAGAACTGTTGGTCTTGAGGTTGCCTTCTCTGGAATACAAAGAGGACCGATATGCAGTCCCTTAATGCCATATTGCTGTGATCTGTCTGTCCTGGAACGCAGTGTGGCACCCAGCCTGCAGCAAAGGAAGATATTATAGTGCTTGCCACTTTATATGTAGAATGCGCCATTTGCCGTCAAAGAATCACATGCAAGGTCGACGACCATTATAAGTCCCATCGTTAGACTCTATCACTTGTCTAAGACTCTGTGGCGCAATGGTAGCGCGTCTGACTCCAGATCAGAAGGTTGCGTGTTCAACTCAACGTCAGGGTCAATTACTTTTTTTTTTTCCCCCTCTTCCCAACGCATGGGCTTCCTGCCACACCCTTTTTACCACTCCTGCCACACCCTTTTACCACTCCTGCCCTAAGGCTTGACCCTTCTTTTTATGTACCTGTGTTATGTGGCACATCACATGTCTACATGAACAAGACCACAAGACCCTACATGCACACATGCACATGTGCAGGACATGTTAAACTAATGTACATGTACATGTAGTGCACCTCTGAAAACATTTAGACAAGTTAATCACATGTTCATGAACAAACCACAGTGCACATGAACAAACCACAGTGCACGTGTACAGGAAGAGTGTCAGTTACAACAGGTATGCTACGGTACCAGTGTACATTCAATTTGTGACACATGCCTACATGCACAAGATCCTAAATGTGCAAGACGTGTTGAACTACACATTAAACAACATGCTCATGTACATGTACATATTGGGAACCTACAGCGGAGAAGACTACATGGCTACATGGCTTAGGCGTGGACAGGGTGAGCTATGTGTACTGTGTACTGAAAGATCAGTGTACATTTACAAAGACGGCATACATACCATCCATCAGCTACCCAACCTCCTTGGCTCACACCACTCCACAAATACTATATCTATAGTATGTCAACTGAAAGTCTGCAGGCTATATCTGGTGTCTTGGGCACCATAGGCCAAGGTTGAAAATTGGCAGGCTCCACTTACTATTGTATGAAACAAAAGCTGCATGTGGAAATACAATGCACGAGTAATCTGTGATCGTTTTAAAAAAGCCTATCTGCAATGCAATGTCATCCAAGAGATCTAGTAGCAACACAGACAACAGACGCCCAAGCGACATGCACTGTGTACTCTGCGTACTACCATACTCTATGATATAAAGATAGCCCTAAAGTACTAGCCCTCAAGTAAACTTCAAAGGTTTCCCCAAAATAACAAAAGACAGTAGGTGCAAATACACTGCTCCTGATTTTGGGGAGGGAAAGATGATTCTGCACTTCGTGTAGTGGGCCACCACACCACTAATCTCTCAAATAGATTGTATCATATGCCTCACAAAGATACAGAATCATATGTTATACAACACCATGTCATAATCCTTGAATATAGGGATACACCGGCATACACTTCCTCACCACACACACACCATACAACATACACACCACACACACATACAACATACACAAATACATAAACACACAACCACAAACATAGACACACATATACACGCTTACACTACACACATAAGCACATAAGCACATACATGTATAAAACTATAACAGTGCTTCTTACTAGTCACATTCTGCAAGTTGGGGGCCAACGTGGAGAATTTCAGGAATGCTCTGAACCAAAACGGTGGAGATAGTTGACAACATGTATCCGTGCCAGCTGTGAGGAGTATGACCTCATGCAAAGGTCATCCTGGAGGGTCTCTCTCAGGGACTTGAGGGCAGAGTTGGCCTTGATGACAGCATCGGGATTGAACACAGCGTAGTTGTAAACATGGGTGTGGGAGGACCTTGGTGTTGTCTGCACATTTGCCCTGTCCGAAAGATGGAATAAGGTACATTCTAACCTGCCTTACTGGTTCAACAGATTTCCACACACTGCACACACATACATACTGCACGCACACACACAACACACACACACACACACACAAACACAACACACACACAAACACACACACACACACACACAAACACACACACACACAAACACACACACACAAACACACAAACACACACACAAACCCACACACACACACAAACACACACACACCAAACACACACACACACAAACACACACCACACAAACCACACCCCCTCCCAACTTCATTGCTGTTGGTTTTGCCCTTCATACTACTTGTGGCCAGCTTCATAGTATAGTGAACAATTCTACTCCCCCCAGACTGTAATGTTACATGTGTACACAACCAGTTTTCCAGCAGTGAGGTGGGCTTAATTTCCAACGGTATCTGGAACGAGGTCTGTAAATTAAGTCCGCCTCAAAACTGAAACGTCCCTTTGAGTAGCGGATACGATTCAGGCACGTGCAAAACTGCCCATGCACAAATAACAGTACAATTCCCATTCAAGATGATAAACTTATATTTTCTGTCATATCTGAGGTCTTACCGATGATGTGTAACATCCTTTTGGAGGACTGTCCAGATGAGAGGCTGATTGGTTCTGAAGTCCTTCTGGTAGCCCTGCGTGAACACACCATACAATTCATACCTGGCACAAGCTATCACATCTCATCATGCCCTCTCTTTTGACACGCCCACATCCTGGGGCCACACCCATCATGCCCTCTCTTTTGACACGCCCACATCCTGGGGCCACACCCATCATGCCCTCTCTTTTGACACGCCCACATCCTGGGGCCACACCCATCATGCCCTCTCTTTTGACATGCCCACAGCCTGGGGCCACACCCATCATGCCCTCTTTTGACACGCCACATCCTGGGGCCACACCCATCATGCCCTCTCTTTTTGACATGCCCACATCCTGGGGCCACACCCATCATGCCCTCTCTTTTGACATGCCCACATCCTGGGGCCACACCCATCATGCCCTCTTTTGACACGCCCACATCCTGGGGTCACACCCATCATGCCCTCTCTTTCGACATGCTCACAGTGCGGGGCCACACCCATCACGTGCTTTCTTTTGACTCATCATGTCAAAAAGGTGTTAATAGATACATCACACAGTTATGACCAGAATGTATTTATAAATTTGGTTTGACATCATAATATATGAATACTGAACAGGAAATGGATCTAACAGCGACAGGAAATGGATCTAACCAGCAACTGGATCTAACCAGCAAGACATGAATGTGTGCAAATTGAATGAAGGCACATACAAAGACAGGAAATAGCATGTGCCCCCTGGCTCACAGATGCCCTGCCATATAGTGATTGCTCTCCTACACACATACCTAGGTCCTCCCAGGCACACAGCACATGGGCACACATCACATGACTAAAACCTGAGCACACACAATACGTAACTGTTGCATGCACAGATACTGCAAGTATTGGTCACAGCCACTTGAGAAACACAATCGAAACACTTAAATGCATACACGTCCCACACACACACACACACACCACATGCACACCTACACTGTACACACACATGCACACATACACACACATTCACCACTAGAGAAAAATGAATAACTGACCCATAGCAATTCTGGCTACACGTAAGCAGAATATAGCATGTGAATATACATGTACATGCACATACACAATTTACATATGTAGTACAGTACCTGCATTCATAGCAACATTGGAAGTCGCTATGGAAACAAGAAGTTGGGCATACATGTATCACAACAGACAACCAAGTAAAGCAGGGTCAGGAAATAATGAGCACCAAATGTTACCATGGAGATGACAATACAGCTCTTGCCTGTGTCAAGTCAACAATCACAAAGGTACTAAAAACAGCACTAATACATGTACCATCACAATCATAAACGCAGACATGCTGGCCAAATGTAACCATTAACAAGTGACAACAAGCTTGGCCGCAACAATTGTGTATACTTTCAAGCTAAACCAAGCCTTTCCAATCGAAATGTATGCTCCTCTTTGACATCCTATTATCTCATGCTGAGGTACTGCTGGTGTACATATGGCCAGCCATCTTATCTGATTCTTCCCAAACGTGTGTTCCTTCCTTCAGAAGCTAACTGATCAAAGCACAGCCACCACACAAAAGCACTAAGGCCTTCTCTCCTCCTCCCCTCTCCTTTCCATCTCCTCCCCTCTCCTCTCCTTCTATCTCCTCCCCTCCTCTCCTCCCCCTCCTCCATCTCTCCTTCCATCTCCTCACCTCTCCCCCCTCCCATCCTCCCTTGTGAGGGATACTAGCAGTTCGTAATATTTTCCACTTTACAAAAGGTTAGATTGCTAAGAGTGAACGGTTCGTGTGAACAATTGTGCACAGACAATAATTGCATCACGTTTGATGCTTAACAAAACACACTACCATGCAAGTAGTAGTACAGATATCACATTTGATTACAACAATTCAACATCCCCCACAAACATAATAATAATAATAATAATAATAATATTAGGTAAAGTACTGTAGGTAGTAGCATATCAATAATACGTGTATTCTCTTGAATATAATAATAATAAAACCAACTGACAAGATTGGACAGCTGTTTGCTCCACACAACTATACATTATGTACACCTATATACCAGGTGTTCATGAACTCAACTTATTCCAGTTCAAAATCGTTGCATTCATTCGCAGACACCAGGGCTCATGCATTCACACGCGAACTCGGGCACAAAACAGTGTGTGGCACAATATCCATCTCCCTACTACACAATAGAAAAAGGAGGATAATTACTTTGGCATTTTTGTTTTCTATACATAAAGTACATGTACTTACATATCCCCAAGCTTCAGTCACTGATTTACGCTTTTAAAAATGTAATGGCAAACTAAACACCTGCCGAGTGTGATTAATTAAAGATGGAGCCAGCCTTCCCAGGGCCCTGCTGCCCTCCTCAACTCTTCTGTCAGTACTATAGGATCGGTCGTGCTCACGATTACAGGCATTTCATATGGGGATCAAGCTGAACAAGCTACAGGCTTTCAGATACTGTATGAAATACTGTTTCGATATCGTCGTGAAAGCAGCGAGTGTTTCACAAGAACTGTGAGAGTACAGGTTATAGTGTGTAGCTCTTGATCAAGCAAAAATGCACATGCCACACTGCCTCCATTGCAACGCATTCCAAATAATTAAGTGAGCGTGGTGAGAGATGAGGAAGCTGTGTAACTTTACATGCCAATGCTCATTTGCATTTGCTAATGACACATCTATTTGAACGTATCTTCATAGTCTTACCAACCAACTTGCTTGGGGTTTTGAGGAGGGGGGGTTAAACTAAATACACACACATATACGCACATACCATATAGCGCTATAATATACATGTAGGAGCTTTCACGCACTGAAGTTTGAAGCTGTACTTGATTTAAGCCAACTCAATATATGTCATGATATATGCATCAGTGCAAATACATGTAACTACATGTATGGTATGTGCATTAGTGAGTTATGAGTACACAGCACCAAAGGAATGACCAAACACATGGCATAAATGGGAAACTCCCTTACATGCACTACAGTCTACTACCGAGCAAGACCTCAAGGTTTTGCAAGCATTGCATGCCACTAGCAAAGGTGGGGTAGAATCCATTATGACTACTATACGATGGAAGTAGTTCAACACTGGAGGATGCACACCTTGAATCGATTACATCAGCATACACAGAGTACATTATCATACTGCTGTGTGTAAAGGCAGTTTGCAATGTGACATAGCTCAACGTTGCTTCAGCGTTGCGTAAAAAATGAGTTCAAGTAGTAACTGCAATAATTTGCAACGTGACATTCGAAATCTGATTGGTCAGACTCAGAAGTCAACGCTGGAATAGAACTGAAGTTTATTCCAGCGTCACATAACGTCAGTAACATCAGTGACAAAATACAATGCTCACAATGCCCAACCAATGTCACTGTAAACCCGCCTTTATTATGTGTGTGCGCGTTTGTGTGCATGTGTGTGCGCTTGTGTGCCTTGTGTGCATGAGTATGTTATCTGTGAATGCATGCGTGTGTGCATTGTGTGAGAGTGCAATGCAAACAATACATAGTACAGACCAAACACATACATAGGTACATAGGTACATGTGCAAGTACAGACCACACACACACACACACACACACATACACAGATACATACTCTGTAGGTTACATGTGCCAGTACGTATGCCAGTGTACAGACCACACACATACACATACCAGTACACAGATACATAGGTTACATGTGCCAGTATGTGAGACAATGTGCCAGTGTACAGACCATGTGTCAGTGAAGCATCCCATAGGTCAACAATGGGTTCACATCGACACTGAGCACAAACACACTGTACAAGTCACCAGCTACAACAGTTCACGTAGAACATACTCATAGGGGTGGGAAGAAGAGACAGGGTTAACCCACATAGGGGTGGGGAGAGACAGGGTTAACCCACATAGGGGTGGGGAGAGACAGGGTTAACCCTCATAGGAGTGGAGAGAGACAGGGTTAACCCACATAGGAGTGGAGAAGAGAGACAGATTAACCCACATAGGGGTGGGGAGAGACAGGGTTAACCCTCATAGGAGTGGAGAGAGACAGGGTTAACCCTCATAGGAGTGGAGAGAGACAGGGTTAACCACATAGGAGTGGAGAGAGACAGATTAACCCACATAGGAGTGGGGAGAGGACAGGGTTAACTCTCATAGGAGTGGGAGAGACAGGTGTAACCCTCATAGGATGTGGGGGCAGACAGGGTTAACCCTCATAGGGTGGGGGAGAGACAGGGTAACCCTCATAGGAGTGGGGGCAGACAGAGGGGGTTACCCCTCCCGCCCCTATGGGGGAGCGCTGTAATCTCCCCCATCAAGGTCTGGGGCAGAGTCCCAGAAGCTCTGCAACTATATCATTTTGAAGTCATGCAAATCCTTTGAAATAGCACATACCAGCTGCTACCACACGTCACAATAAAATTTGCTCTGGCCAAAAACCTGTACGGCTTTGGCCGTACAGGCCATAGCGGTTGCTATGGCCCTGCATAGGGGTGGGGAGAGGAGGATTAACCTATACCTGCTAGGTGTCTTAGCAATCAGACAATTTCAACAGTGACCACACACATCAGGACAATAAGACCAGTGGTGTGTGTGACCCAATGAACCATAACTAACCATAACTAATCCACACAGGATACAACACTAACTGTTACCACATCCCTAGATGGCCAGAACTTCTGGAGCCAATGTCATTAATGCAATTAGCACATCTACATTCTGCACTAAATTTGCACCTTACCTTTGCACTGCATTCTTACCACATGTACTCATACACAGCACCTACACATACAACATACTCCACATTCAACACGCAGACATACACACCCACAAACAACACACACCACACACACACACCACATATACACACCACACACACAAATCACAGACACACAAATAAACCTGCGTTGAGCCGATATTCAGCTGTTCATTTCATTACACAGGTCATCAGCAATGTGTATATGAACTGATAGTGTGCAAGTGTAATTGTGTACACACGTATGTGAAGCTATTGTTCCAGGAGATAACACAATGGCAAACAGGACATGAGACAATCATTTGAGCATGACAGACAACCTTTATCTACTTGTACTCTGTAAGGTACAAGCATCAAGGTATTTACCAAATGACTGCGTATACATTGTAAATATTCTTTGCTACAGACCACAATTGATCACTGAAGGAAAATCTCAGATAGACTACTACGTTTAAGAGGTAAAAGTTTACAAACCGATCACACTAACTGTATGTACATTGTCAAAGTGCGGGTGAGACACCAATTTCACTTCAGTTTCCTCTCTACGATATTCAGAAACAAAAAAAATGAAAAAAAGAAGAAAAATAAGGCCACATATTTTGACATAACACACACACACACACACACCACACCACACCACACACACACACCACACACACCAAACACGCGCACAACAAAATACACCAAAAAAAACTGCATGATGATGTAACGTCATTGGTCACAACCACCAAATCATAGCATCATCACGCATCCAGCTAAGTGA
>JABACO010000010.1:7297680-7390761 GCA_013339895.1 Ephydatia muelleri | reverse complement strand
ACATATATGCCTTCATCCTCAGCCTAAGTGTTTGCAAACCTCAGCTGTTGGTATGGAGCTCTGAAGCTTTGAATTCTGTTCCATAAGTCTTCAGTTTCAACTTGAGATCACCAATTTCTTTCTCCTACAAGGGAAGGAAAATAGAGGAAGATAGAGGGAGAGGAGAGGGAGAGGAGAGGGAGGGAGAGAGGAGAAAGGGAGGGGAGGAGGGGGAGGGAAGAGGAGAGAGAAGAGAAGAGAAAGAGGAGAGAGAGAGAGAGGAGAGGAGAGAGAGAGAGAGAGAGGCGAGAGAGAGAGAGAGGAGAGAGGAGGAGAGAGAGAGAGAGAAAGAGAGCGAGATAGAGAGAGAGAGAGAGAGAGAGGAGAGGAGAGAGAGAGAGAGAGAGAGAAGAGAGAGAGAGAGAGAGAGAGAGAGGAGAGAGAGAGAGAGAGAGAGAGAGAGGTTGAAGAAAGGATATGTGAAAATGTGTGATGAAGAAAATATCACCTGATAAAAGAAAGGAGAAGTGTGCAACTGGATCTCAGGGGGGGGGGGGGGGGGGGGGGGGAGAGGAATGCAGGATTCATATGCAGTACATGTAAAAAAAAGTGGTATGGGCTCACATGTTCGTTGTTCTTTGCATACAGTCTGTCCATCTCTTCTTGCATCACCCGAAGCTTTGCTTTCAGGAAGCGTATTGTGGCCTCTGACAAGAAAACGAGCACATACACAAGGAGTGATGGCTGAGATGGCTACACAAACCTGCTCCCATCTCTTCTGCAGCCTCTGGTAGTATGTCGTTTACATCGTACACTACGCTGGCAGCTGTACATGACACATCCAGCTCGTTTTCGAGCTGTTCGACTGCCTTTTTCACCTCCGACTGAATGCGCTCTGCAATGGGGGGAGACTGAGGGTCTTCAGAGGCATGCTTCCTCTTCGTTCTCCCCATCAATCTGGAGAAGGGTTTGTTATCACGAGGTCACACCCATACCAGACCAAACAAAGCTACCTCATTCCTCAATCCCATTTATTTTCAATGTAATTTCGGATCGATTTAACTGTAATACAATCTCCATATCGACTACAACACTTTCTCTGGGATGTCACAGCATTAACTCTTTCGCGGGCAAAGCCAATTATGACGGTACACATGTTGTGCAAAAAAAAAAGTGTTGTGCATTGCAGAAAAGCGTATAGTTAGCAAACAACTTACACTATATGACCAAGAAACAACTGATCGATATGTTGTTGACTGCAAAGTGTTAACTGTTTAGATAAACAAAGTGGTTTTAGTATAGCATCTGCGGCGCACTATTGCTCTGTTGCCCGTGAAAGAGTTAATACACATTCATGCTGTTCCAGATGTTCAAAGGTGGACGCAGGATTGTTGGGAGGGGGCTTTAATATGAATAATTAATTAGGGTGAGGGTAAGGTACGCTTCCCCACCCAGCAAGGAGCGCTGTAAGCTCCCCCATCAAAGCTAATGCTTTTTAAACAGTCAAAACACTATACTTCCTACGTGCATTCGTATATATATATATGCTGAATGGTGAGATTCAGTGGATCAGCAAGCTGCCACATTTCTGGTCGACCTTTACATACACTAATGTGATTTATGCATTTACTAAAATATTTACATGTGTAAATATGTACTGGATTCGCACTTAGTTAGGTGCACACATTTACATGTACGAGCATATTTATTACAGTATATACGCATAATTATTGTTAATTAAGAACTTATTTTCAATGCCTTTGCTTAATGCATTATTTTACCCATCATCAAGCTAAACCCAAGAACATTGAGACAAAGCGTTGGCCAACCAAGGGTGCAATGCCCCCATTGATGGGTCGGTGCGCGCAACATTTGAACTGATTGATGCAAAGAATGTTTCTAAGCACATCATCCGCACATACATTGGCGCCGTGGCACGTTACTGTACCTGACGTCACTGCAATCAAAACAGCGGCCTCATGAGATGCAGGTCGGAACCTTTACAGTGTGCACATCGCACAATACGCGTATATGTACATAGTGCTTTTCTCCTTTCAACAGGTGCATGCAACCAGCTGCAATGGCTAAGTCCCAAGGAGGGTTGGGGGGGGGGGGGGGGGGGCTAGGTAGCCCCCTCGTGGATCCGCCGATCCACTACTGGACCCTTGGATGTTGAGTCGTTAGCTATGCTGCTCCTAACCGCAGGCACGACTGCTAAGAAGCCATTACTCATGACACACATCATGTTGCGCACTGGCCACTTCATGATAGGGGCATTACCACCACATATGAGGACATCATGATAGGGGCATCACCCACCACATATGAGGACATCATGATAGGGGCAATACCCACCACATATGAGGACATCATGATAGGGGCATCACCCACCACATATGAGGACATCATGATAGGGGCATTACCACCACATATGAGGACATCATGATAGGGGCATCACCCACCACATATGAGGACATCATGATAGGGGCATCACCCACCACATATGAGGACATCATGATAGGGGCATTACCACCACATATGAGGACATCATGATAGGGGCAATACCCACCACATATGAGGCTACAGAGCTCAATCCTAATGTAATGGAAATCGATTTGTGCACAAAAACACCGATGATGGGGAGCATCATCCAACTAAACCATACTAGCACTTAGGCTACAAAAATAGAATTGGGTACTCTGACAAGTCATAGTTGTACAATCGTGTGCTATCAATTCCAGCTGCTAAGTAATAGATCCCTGTAGGATGAACTCTGAAGCGGATAGGATTACAACAAGCCAATCAGAGTATAGAGCATCCGATTTCATGTTGTAATCAGTAGTGTGGTTTTGATAGCGGCTTAGGACATAACAGCAGATATAGACCCACCCACAAATGGTGTGGCCCATGAACGCACCGAGCGCTGGGTTCAGTTGTTGCGATAGCTGAAGAACATGGTCTGGGGACTGCAACACTGGGCTGAAAATAAAGCCACCAGAGTAAGGATGGTTGTAGTGTGTGTGAGGTATTGATGGTTTTAATTCAGTGATGGTTGTGAGGTGGTGATGGTGATGGTTGAATGTGAGGTGGTGGTGGTGGTGGTTGTGAGGTGGTAGTGGTTGTGAGGTGGTGGTGGTGATGGTTGTGAGGTGGTGGTGATGGTTGTGAGGTGGTGGTGATGGTTGTGAGGTGGTGGTGATGATTGTGAGGTGGTGGTGATGGTTGTGAGGTGGTGGTAATCATTAAGATGTCAGTGGTGTGTGAGGTTGTGATGGTTTAGAGGTAGTGATGGTTTTGAGGTGTGGGGTATGTCCCACCTGTATTGTTGTTGCTGGTGATAGGGGGTGGTCAAGGTGTGTGTCACTGTACAACAGAGAAGGGAAAGTTGCATGAAGGCACCATAATGACAGTCCGACTCACCCCATCACATCTGTCTCTGCAGTCGTGTCAGACAGAACAGAGTTATGTTCCTTCTGTAATGAATCCAAATAGGAAAATGGCTGTGTTGCACTTCATCGTGCCTCCCGCCCTCCCAACCTTTCCCCTGAACGTCCATGCTAGCAAAATACCATCAATTCTTCTGCCTCCTTTACGAGTGTGGCGGTCTTAGCCTCCAGCTCTGCATTCAGTCGCCTGTTTACATGAAATGAAGACGGAAAACAAATATGGGTATATAAACGGGAATGTAAACGAACCTAAATTCTTCCTCCTTCGACTTGATTGATTCGTTCGGAGCGTCCTTTGTCTTCTGCTTCTTTTCATCACGTAACACCGGCTTTAGATTGAGTGGACGGCCAGATGTCGCACTTCGCGGTTTGGACCTGGAAAGCGGGTTCATTTGAATTTCTGTCTCGTGCCCAGACTCTAATAAGCTGGCCATCATTGGATCAAATAAGACAGCTGTTCGAACCGAGCATTTGAATATGCAACGCACATATGCACACACTAACAATCTATGCATATACCACCCTTCAATCAATACTCATCACTCTAACCTGCTGTATGGATCAGAACAAAGATTGCTCAGGTAATTAAATATCATATCCTGGATTACTTGATTTTAAAATGTCTAATAGGTACAGAGTACCACCCTGACTGGTAGGAGGTGCAAGGCACTCATGCACATCTGTCGTGTTCAAATAAGCATACCCTGGAACAATGTAATTCAAGCTACTGAATCGTTTTTCATCCAGATCGCTATTTTTGCAACCAATGCATATATTTTTGAAACGAACAATGGGTAAGTATTATTCTGCAATGGCTCGACGCGATGTATTTGTTTGGTCTCGAATATCCATTGCGTACATAGGCGGCGTAAGTTATTTATGATTGGTACATATGTAATTGGTTAATAGTAATTTAGTTAATTTATGCTATGCCACACCCACATTTATAAAGTGATTCCCACGTGAGAGAGGACATTCCCCCCCCCCCCCCCCCCCCCACCCCCCCCCCCCCCCCCCCCCCCCCCCCCCCCCGGCGTTGCCACATCATTTGTTGTGTGTACTATTATTTTGACCTGGAGCCTCCCCATTGGAAACCCCCTCTACATCCTGGATACGCCACTGCTTGTCACTGGCTGCCTGTAATACAGGGTGTCCTTGCATGAACTGAACAGGTTTAAATGGCTATAGCTTTATATTGGATTCAGTTCGTTAATTGAGATTTGGCTATAAATCGCTCTGATTAGGCAAATAATACTGGTGTAAGGTTATGATCAATAATTTAGTAACTAGATTCAAATACTCGAAAATCAAGTTTATCAAGTCCTTTGTAATCATCAAGTTAGTTACATTTAATTAGTCCTAGTCACGTAATCTAGGTAGGATGATATTGATTTTCAGCTTGCTAATTAATGCTAATTATCTTGTTTAATGGGTTATCAAGTTTATTTAATTTTTCATAACCAACAGTTACACCCATTTCAAAATAAGAGAAGTATAACTCAAGCACTGTCTTAAATTAACTAACTTCACTAGTGAGTAATTAAATTAATTGTTATTAAGTTTGATTTGTTGTTTCAATTTTTAAAATAATTGAAATAATCAAACCCTTACCCTAATAAATAATAATGATAAATAAATTATTTAGTTTTGGAGTTAATGTTCCACTGGAAAATTATATTCATGTTGCAAGTTAGTTTGTTTTAAGGTTGTTTTTTTTTCCTTCACATATGCAAGTAATACATAAATACATCCCCATGCTTCCTATCTTCTTGTTGATGAAGATCTCATGTCCACCTTGATGCGGTCCATTTTGTATTTTGTATTTTCCAGTGTGCGCACACACACACACATACACACACACACACACACACACACACACACACACACACACACACACACACACACACACAAGATATAATCAGATAAGCATGCATGGTTAGATCCATCCAGACATGAGCTGATCATGTGCTGGGCACTTCTTTTTTTGTTGTGTACACAGTTCAGGATACCACATTCCCTCCCTCAACTTTTGCAGTGGGTTTCCTGGTCCTAGTTGATCTCCTAATGGGGGGATCCTCCACAGGGATGTTTTCATCTTCTGGATAGCCTCCAATGGGGGGTGCTTCATCAGATTATCCTACACCCACTTCCTGGTCTAACTCTTGTGCTGGCTGCTCTGTGGCTCCCACTGTGGCTGAGCATGTCCCTCATACCAGAATTCCTCATCAGCTGGAACCACGCCCTTTTCCTGCACAACTGGGACAATGGGTGAATTAGTCCCCAAATAAGCATGGATGTGGTCGAAGTGCCTTCGCATGTAGTGACCATCTTCCAGCGTTACTTCCACTGCCGCTGGTCCTCTTCTCCTTAACAGCCACTTAGGTCCCACTGCTGCAAAGTTTTTCATTAGCACTCTCTCCCACATCAAATTTCCGCTCCTTAGACCCTCTGTCATGACTCTTCTTTTACCTCCTCTGGGATGCTTCTACTCTCTCCTCCACTCCAGGGAAGAAATGATAGATGGGAGCACAACTTCCTCCCCATGAGAAGTTCTGCGGGTGAGACTCCTGTCGTTGAGTGTGGTGTCATTCTGTACTGGAACAGAAACTCAGCTCTGACTTCTTGAGTGCTTGCTTCAGAGTTTGGACCTCTCTCTCCGCAAGCCCGAGAAGCTAGATTATTCAGGCTTTGATAGAGATGCTTGGATTCCAAGAAGTATGGAACAACATCTAGTGGCAATTCATGAATTGGAATCTGCAAGGACAGAAGTACAGCAAGTAATTAAAAAGAATGGTGTTAGATACAGCGAACTTTTACGTCTTCCTTACTTTGATATCATAAGACAGCATGTGACAGATGCCATGCACAATATGTATTTAGGAACAGCAAAGCATGTTGTAAGCATATGGAAGGATAGGCAAATTTTAGGAAATGCTGACTTTGATATTATACAAACTAGAGTTGATAGTATGCTGGTTCCAATTGAAATAGGATGAATACCACATAAAATAAGTTCTAAATTTAGTGAACTCACTGCAGACCAGTGGTGTAATTGGACAAATATTTATTCATTATATGCACTTAAAGGTATTCTACCAGAAAGGATTATGCATGTTGGACAATATTTGTTGAGGCGTCAATCATTTTGTCCCAGCCATCACTGTCACCCGATGATGTTTCATTAGCAGACACCAAAATAGTTGGACATTTGAAGAGCTGTGTGCATGCACACCAAACATGCATCTTCATGCACATTCTAAAGAATGCATAATAGACTTTGGGTCAATTTCATCCTTTTGGGTATTTCCATTTCAGCGCTATAATGGAGTGATGGGATCCTTCATTAATAATTGGAGGAGTCCTGAGATGCAGATAATGAGAAAATTTACATCCTATCAGAATAATTTATCAGGTGCAGTGACTCATCACTCGATTATCCCCTTCATGATTTCATCCAATCTTGCATAATGTTATGTTGGATCTCTTCAGTCAACCATTGCGGATGTTTATAAGCAAGACATATATGCCAGAAATATATATGGTGACAACAGTAATGCAGTATTGTCATCAAACCATCATGCGATTCTTTCAAAGTGTTATGAAAGGTATTTAAATGAAACTGCTTTGTCAGCTGTGTATCACATACTACATCCCAATATAAACCAATTTGAGCAGCCAGTTTCTCGCCGACATTTGATTTGCAGTGATATTGAAACACACAGAGAACGTTTTTTTGTCAGCAAAATCAAAATCAAAAAATTCATGCAGTGCTATGTGTTATATTGTGTTGATCAAAATCACTTTGAATATGCGTGCAAGTGCAATACTGACATGCATGTAACCCCATAGTCATACAAATATGTGGTCCTGTGTAAGCACATTTTGTGTGTCCATTATAACCCACTGGCATCTTTTGTTGCAACAATCCATAATATGAACTGGCGAAACGGGGGAAGTGAACAGGCATGAAATACTACACTGATCTGGGCTATCTTGGAGTATTGAAGTGATGATGCATTAATTAGTGAAGTGAAGTGAGGTCATCTGAAAAATGGGATTCGTTTGCCAGCGTGAGAAGAAACATAATTACTTTGTACATGTACTTGTAAGGTTACAAGTACAGCAAGCCTATGCATACATCATAGAATGGTGTAATGTTTGTGTGTGCATACATGCATGTATGCACTTGGCGTTCCTAGAGTTAATGTTCAACCAGGTCGTTGATGGTACGGGCTTGTGCATATCAGATGCACATGCAAAAGCTTGTCAGTTTTGCAAGTAATTGCAAAATGGAAATTGCTCTTTCGTTTGTCAACATCTACCGAGGAACATCATCCTTAGCAAATACCCTGATAGGCTACTCTGCCACACTTTCAGCATCAATGTTTTTGAGAGCACAATCCAATTGCATAATCGCATATCACAAGATGTACTTGTTCCCTGCTTGACTTCTGGGAAGAGGACCAACAATGTCCATGGCAATTTGGCTAAATGGATCTGAAACAATTTCCCTTAAATGAAGCCTTTTGACAAGTATTGATTGCTATTCAAGGTACATTGAAGTAGTTAAACTAAGCAAACTCACACAGCACAAGAAGTAAATCATTTTACAAGAGGTAGCTGAAAAATAAAGAAACTATTATATCAGAACCTGCTTTATGATAAAATTGTATACACAAAAATGTAGTGTCCAAAATAAGGAAGGTAGAATGTAATCAGTTTAATCATCAATATGTCTGTTTCAAGTACCTCTAGTACCCATCACTCTCATGTGCCCCACATCCTCTAGTACCGTTATTTCATATGTCCCATGTACCTCTAGTGCCCATCAGACAATATTCTCAATCTGAATGCCGCATACAAACTTAGTTACACTTATAGCTGAAAGGCTATTACCAATCCATTGTGTTCATCTGCTAACAAGATAGTTGTTAAGATGGACTATTATCAACCAATTAAACCATCGTCTAAACACTATCCTATGCTTAATGAATAACCATTGACATCTATTGAACAATCCTGAGCTTGACCATGCATCATCTTACCAAGAATGAATTGCAAGTTTGTGGAGCTTTCTATTGGATCATAACATGAAGTCACAGTTTATTATGGAGTAATTAATGCAAGGACCTTTTTGTGTAGAAAGTACGTGAGACACTGCATCAAGAGCTGACATAGAAGCATCTTGATAAATGCTTCATTACATTATTGGTGAATACGCACTTGCATAAAGCAAGATGATGATAGTGCAAGCTCTCCAAATGCCATTTCTGGACTTCATCACAGTGTCTGAAATACTACCGCCTTGCTACTTGGACATCTTTGCACCAAATAATTGTTTTTCCTATAGAGTTGTACATGCTGAAAAGAAGTTATATCTCCTCCTTGTATATACCTATCATAACCATTAAAGTTACATTTCAAATGTCAGGCATCAACTTTGGTTTTGGGTCTGGAGAGGTTGTACATACTACTACCATAGACTGCTATTGTCTCATGCACTGTCATCCATCATACAGAAAATAGCTACATAAAATGATCAAACAGTTACTCTCACAGAGCAATGGTAATAAACAAAACGTTACATCAGTATGTTGTGTCACAACTGCACTAATCAAGACAACCAATTAGGTGTGGGTAGCAAGGGCCCAAAACTTTCATCCCATCCAGATAAGTCCTCTTGAGCAGGAGCTGAATCCTCTTGACTGGATCGAAAGGGATCAAAATTGGAAGCATCCGTGGGTCCACGTACCTGTATCAAGAAATTAGTAGTACCACATTCGTCACCTGAATGCATTTAAGTGTTTGTAGACAGTTGGAGTGATTAAAGTGGTGGGTATGATTAATTAGCTTCTGATGGTACTCTTTTTATTAGTTCATCTCACGTCATATATACATAAGGGATAATGTACAGAATGCATGATGCAATCACAACACCTTACATTAGGAACTAATGGAGCTCGCATTGTCCTCTTCGTCAGGCTTTCCCAATCAAAACCTTCAAACCATCTAATGCAATCAAGGTAAATACAAGGACAATTCATAGGCACATGTGTACCGATGACTTTTTATGTCCTTGATACCGGCATGTAAGTTTCCTAGTCGCTCTGAGGGATTTTCTCTGCAATTGGAAATTATAATTATAATTAGCATAAGACTAATGATACAATTTCCTGTACATAAGCAAACAATGGATTAATTTTTACATGTAATGCACACCATACTATGCAGTGTCATAAAGTTACTATAATGGCTTTGTTGGATCATCTCAGTTAGCAATACAAGTATTAAATTACACTATTATCACTATGTGCAAGCGTACAATAATTTCATGTAATAGAATATTATATATATGTGCATCATAGTAGCATATAAATTATGCACTTTGAATGTTTCTGTACTGCTCAATACCATGCAGTAGTGTGTGTAGGATACTGCTTCAGGATTCAGATTATTGCCAAACTGTTGGCTGCTAATAAGTATGGAATATTATTCCTGTCTGCTACTTTAACTGTATTTTCAGCAATTTGATTGTCATAGTATTGCTCACTTGCATAGTTTCTTGATAAGGTTTTGAGGATTTTGTCGTACTTTCTTTGGGAAGATAACAGCATCAATTCCTTTGAGAATCATGTTGTATATCTTCATGGAGTCTCCCCCACTGAAAGGTGGGCTGTTTGTGTAGATATGTGGAAAGTGGGAAATTCCTTGTGTTATAAGAGCATACTGTTGAATGAATGTTACTGATGTAGGTACACAAAGAGGTTTGGTCTTACATGATTCAGCTAAAGTTTGGGATAGTCGTATTTTCCCTTGCATTAGTTTTATTCAAGCATTCGAATTGCGTTTTTATTATTCTGTTTTGTTATTTTTGTTGGCTGAATCAATGCACTTTTTAAGTTGATGCACTTGTAAGTGTGAATAATTATATTATTAAAAATAATAATATGGAGCTGGAATTAAAACTGTTAAATAATATGAAAATCTGGTATGTAGATGTATATAGTACTACATTCAATTGGTCACTGCTAATTTGCTCATTTTTTTATTTTGGCATCTGGAATGTCCAGAATAATTAAACGATACGGCAGCTCCAATAAGCACAATAAACATTATGCAATGAAGAATGGGGCTTAAAATTGTATTTAGTTGGTAGGACAGTTGGTAGCTTCTTATTCTCTTCAGTATTATACTTACGTAAACATTTTAAAGTTGCTTCTGTAAATAATAATCTCTCATTTGTATGCCTTGATGTGTTGTGCTTAAAATGTACAACAAAAAACTTTTATCTTGCATCACAAAAACCTACCTTCCAGTAAGCAGTTCAAATATGAGGATTCCCAAAGACCAGTAATCAGTTGCACAATCATGACCCTGAAATAGTTGCAGTCCAGAAAGAGGGGCACATAGAGCATTTGAAATAGGGTATTGAACTTTGCGAACC
Source organism: Ephydatia muelleri (assembly GCA_013339895.1). NCBI lineage: Eukaryota > Metazoa > Porifera > Demospongiae > Spongillida > Spongillidae > Ephydatia > Ephydatia muelleri. Next base: position 7,379,892 of record JABACO010000010.1, on the reverse strand, counting down.
TTATTTAAAATAATTTCAGGTGAAACGTACTCAGGAGTTCCACAAAAAGTCCATGTCTTGCCGCTTGTATTAATATACTTAGCAAAACCGAAGTCAACCTGCAAAATCATAATCTAAAATTTCAGTGCATAGTATTTCATAATTGCATTACTATGGAAGAGAAGTGTGAATAATGCAAGTGTTGTTTTCATTTTTTATACAACGTTAGGCCAGCCAGCTATTAGCTGTCTGAAACAAACCCTTCCCAACGATTTTGCACAATCCCGGCAAAAAAAGAACAGAACAACAACTTTATTTCCATGTCAAAATAGATCCTTTTATTATTCTTGATTTGGTTACCCAATAGTGTGTTTAACATTTTGATTTATACCACAAACATGCAAGTATACAAAGAATTGTTTTACCAGTTTCACATAGCCATAGCTGTCTAAGAGCAAATTCTCAGGCTGTTTATAGGGGAAAAGAGAGACATTAACACATGCGTAATACAACAGAACACATTGGTTGTTACCTTGAGGTCACGGTACACAATTCTCTTGCTGTGCAGGTAATCAAAAGCCTCTACTACACATCCACTGTAGAAACGTGTAGAAGTGTCGTCAAAGCAGCTCCTGGTGCAAAAAGGCAATTAAGTGACCTCTCATTTCGAGCTGGTACACAAAGATAGACAAATATAGTAGTTATAATATCTGGATACTATGTACATTACATTAGGTAAAAATATTCTAATGGAAAAATCTTGTTCAATGTTGTGTGCTACTAAGAGATGAAGTAAAGTGCTCACAAATCTCTCAGTAGTGTCCATATCTCTCCACCAAGACACACCTCCATTAGAATGTACAGATATGTGTTGCATCGGAATGTATTGTATACCCTAGAAACATAGTGTTTCAGTTACTGAACATCATTGGAAGCACGCTTACTGTGCCACAAAATGGCAGTGAACCTGTGACTGTACTTTTTTTTTCTGAAAAGATGTGTTCTTGCTGACAAGTGTTGACTATATGCTTTTTTGCCAAACATTTGAGGGCAAATGTTTTTGTGTCATCACTTTTTAGCTTGACCTGAAATACAACAGACAATGCCTGCCTTGAAACAAAATATTTACATTGCTTATGCAAGACTTTAACAATGCTAGCTTGGTATCTGACAAGTTTGAAAATGAGCTGCTTCATTATGGGATAGCTGGGTAATACATGTACTTTGAGTACACTTCCTACGTGAATGATTACATATGTGATCCATCATTTGCTTAAAATGCTTTCTATTCTGTACCTGGACATTTGTGGACATGTGTACATGTGTGTATGTTGTACGTGCATGTGTGCAGACCTTGCAACTACTACTGTACTCTGTCCACATGCACTTAGGTGCATTGCACTTACCAATACAACTTTGCCAAATCCTCCTGAGCCTAGTGTTTGCTCATATGTCAGATCAGATAGTGTAATGGAGGCATATTCGTTGCCTTTTACATCAGGTAGTGTCTCGTCGGGTTTTTCCACATTCTGTTCTTTTCTTTCACTATTAAAAATAATGATTTTTGAAAATTATAAAAATTAAATAATTTAGCATAGCTATTAACAATATTGAAATGAGCATTCTTACATTTTTTCCTCCTCTCTATCTGTAGCTGGCCAGTCAATAGCTTTTGGGTTTATGAGCTGGTGAAAGTGACTGCAGATATGTTTAGGCATAAAACACACACTGTTGAGATGGGCCAACATACTCTTTGTCCAATATAGCACATGAAACATTGCTGACAGCAATAACACTTGCAGTTCGTATATAGGTGCTGTGAATAGTAGGTATGTTTATCAGCATCGGCACATTGATTCACAACTATCTAGTACCCTCGAAGTGCCTTCTCTCCAAAAACACCTCCTTTAGACAGCTCCTGAATTGTAACCTCAGCATCCACAGGAGTCTTCCTGTGTGTGACTTTAACCTATAAATAGTTTCCCCTTCAAAGTGTAAGGAATGACATTTTTAACTTCTGCCTACAGTTCCTTCATTGATGATGAAGAAGGTGTCTCCGGTAGACCCTTGTCTAATAATGTACTCTCCAGAATGGTAGTACTCCTATTAAAAACAAGGAATTATTGTAAATACCAATTAACATTTATTTTTGAAATGGTCTACGTACCTCTTGCAGTACATCTGCTATTTTTAAAAGTTCCCCATCAGAAAAGTTTTGGAATAATGAAATACTGGGGTGTGTGAAGTAGTAATGAAAAATAAATCACATCAAATAGTAAATAGTAAAACCTTCTTAAGAATCGTATTTGCGCATTTTGGCGCACAATTCCAGTTTTCATCATAATGCTATGAAATGCATTGCGATCTAGAGTCCAAACCTGTATCAATAAATATTTTTATGCTATACCAGTGCAATAATGAAACTCATTTGTTTGTAAATCTATTCCTTACCTTAGTATGAGTAAGTGCTTGATTAGTAGCAGTCCTATTGCAGTTGTATAATATTGCAAGCTCTCCAAAGGCCACTCCTGGCTTCATGATTTGTACAAATTCACCACATTTTGTTACTTGAACCTCACCCTCTGCACCAAAAGTTATTCTATTTAAATCTGCTCTTAGTTGTCAATATATGTATAATTATCACAGTTATCAATTGGGACACAGTTGTGCACAAAATGTGCTTTCTTGGATTAGTGATCAGCTAAAGAACATTTGCATTCAATACTTAGTTTAGTAGCAGCAGCATGACATCGTGTGTACCTAGTTCTCAAGAACATTTGCCATGTAATTCTAACCTGCAAGCACATAAAGCTCTGTTCCAGCTTGTCCTTCTCTGCAGATGAACTGACCCCTGTCAAACTCTCGGATGTACATACAGTCCACCATCTCATTGAGCTGGACTTTTTCAAGATTCTTTAAGAAGTCATTGTGATTGAAAGCTTCATTGATAAATGTTCTGGTGCTAAACAAGATGCACAGCAATAGAGGTAGAAGTAACAAAAGTTGTGTTTTAGTCAAACCATAATTCCTTTGAATATTTTGTTAGCTTTGGTTCAGATGTGCCCCATGATCCCATTGGTTGGTCAGATATACCTGCAATCATCGTTAATTTTTATTTGCACATCATAATTGTTCACTTACCTTCCCTGCGAATGGCAGATGATTGAACAGAAACATTATGGAGTTTTTGGTTTGTCAGCTTTAGATGATCGATCTCCTTCTGTTTGTCCAGTAATTTGCCTTCAATGTCTTTGATCTTGTCATCTTTTATCTTCATTTCCTTTTGAAGCTCTTCAATCATCAAATGCAGCCTGAGCCATTGTGAGCCATTACATACTCAAAAGCAGAATATGTCTTTGTTTGATTACCAAATAATTTAAGACACGATCAGAAGTAGTTAATTGTTTGCTATTAATTTCTAATAATCTTTTCCAGCGTATTTATTGAACACATTTATAGCTTATTCTTAGTCTAATGTTCTTCAATTATTATAAAATGGGAGGAGTTTAAAATATGACATAACAGTTGCATTATTAAATCTGTATTTATTAGCAGCATACGATGTTAAGTACAAGGGTATCATTAAGTGGTTTGACCGTATAAATGAAATGAGGTAGCAAAGTTCATACTAACAGGCTAGAACAATTTGTGTAGATCAATATTGTATGTTACTATTCGGTCATGTAGAACTTCTTCACAAAATAAAACTTAAAACCACAATTCAACAATTTCAACACAAACGATTCTATATACTGTACCTTTTGCATTCAGAGTTCAATTTTCGATTCTCAATGACCTTGTCAAGAAACGGGCCTCTGATGTCTGTCATGTTAAGTTGCTCTACGTTTCCTTCTTTGACATTCAAAGCCGTAGTGTGTATCTACATGAGAAAGTAAAGCACCTCATCGTATACTTGCACTTGCATTATCAAAACCTCTGAGGCAATCATGCACGTACAGTACTTCACAAGTCATTGCTCCTCCACTATACACTACGAGTAGTGGAGTCAGTTTAACACAATAACTAGTTTTGAGACGTAAGCATGCAGGACAAGCTATGATATAGTTCATGAACAACTAGTTTAATTACTTCGGTCAGTAAACAGCGTTTGAGCAGATCAGCACGTGATGTCGTTACAGTCCCAACGGGAGACGCCTCTTTTTTTATGCCGTATACGAAATAGAAAGCAACACTTCTAGACAGATACGGAACATTATCTGCACGTCCATGCTGCATGTGTAGTGTGATGCCGCGGTGGTATATAAGAATGCGATAAAAGCAAGTTGTAGACCGCGTGCAGCTATCGAAACAAACCGCCATGTTCTTGTATCGATTTATCGATTAGTACGTACCGGTGTTGCATCGTGCAACATTATACAGTACTCAACAATTGAAATAATATCTTGGCAATATGCACCGCTGATAACATTCTACGCCCCTAATCCCACCTCACCTGCAAACGGAAAATGCGTCAGTAAAGATCGAATGTTTGCGAATCAGCGAAGGGGTTGTCATTATTATTCTCCCCACAGGTGAATGAAATTATTGAAGTCATGCATGCTGTACACCGGGCAAATTCTTTAAACCATTATGGGATATATTACATATTGATCGTCACAAGAATTATGTAGGGTGTCGACGGATTCATTTTACCACCATTATGTATGGTGTCTTACAGTACCATAGATCTATATTTGCATCTCATTGGATGATTGCATATTGAAGTATTGGATACCAGGCGCGGAAGTACAAAGGGGGCGTGGCAGTTAAAAAAAAAGATTTATTCGCAACTATCAATGCAGATTGCCTTAATTTCCTGCTATGAATAATATTATCGAAGGGCTGGGAGGGGGGGGGGGGGGTTTAAACCCTCAAACCCCCCCCCCCCCGCCCCCCCCCCCTCCTAGATCCGCTACTGGATACACAGGGGCCGTTCATAAGTTACGTCATGCAATAAAGGGGGGGGGGGGGGGGGGGGGGAGGTGTGGGGGTGGGGGGGAAACGTCAGACAGTGAGGTATTGGGATGGATAAGCACGACTGTCATTTTCAATTCTCAGAGTGACCGCACCAAATGGGGAGTGCAATAGGAATGGACGATGGAGCTGCCCAGTATCTCTTCCTGAACATTGGATATCTTCCTGAACTTCTTAATCATTATTGTTGTATGTTTATCATTATTATTTGATTTATGTGTAGTAAGATTTTAACAGATCAGATCAGATCAGATCAGATTCGGCATTATAATCTGATCTGATCTGTTTAGTTAAGGCGTGAATCTGAATCTGAAGGTAACGGCCATTGGATATCTGAATATCTGGACCCACAGTAGTGGGTCCTATGTAGGATTGGCTCCATGGGCGTGGTTTTCGATCACAATGAAACCGTTCTGCTAAATTGTAGGACAGTTTTCGTTGCATGTGGTCTTACCAAATCCTTTACAACCACCCAGACCAATCCTACATCGTACTCTATTACTCAAAGAGAATTTACTTATAACTTTACTATCCTTACACAATATTATAAAATTACATTCTGACGACTCCTAAATGTGACAAACTTAGTTGGATTAATGTTTCTAGCTAACCTGTCTCGAACCTACATGAGAAAGAAAACCAATGCTTGTAAAAGAAAATGCACACCAGACTGACGCACACCCATATTCAGTATAAAGCGAGCAAGGGGGAAATGCCCGAATTGGAAGAGGGCGGTGACAAAAATTAAGCATTAAGAAAAAAGGGAAGAAATAAAAGCCTACGTTTATTTCTCATAGGCGTAGGAACCGGGTTTGGGGGGGGGGGGGGGGGCAGAGTGGGCCTTGGCCCCCCCAATCTTGGGCATTATGTGCATGTATAAAGTATGCTGAATTTATATTAGACACATCCTTTGGGCCCCCCAAATCCTGTTTACGTTCCTACGCTTCTGTTTCTCACAACGTCAACCGCCTTTTGCCAAAAATACAAAACGCACGCGAGCTGGCTGGAAAAAAAATGGCTGCTTTCCCTCGGTCCCAAACCATCGGATATTCAGATTGCGTGAATCCGATGGGATTGGGCGGGCTGATAATCCGAATCTGTTCCGACTTTGGAACATCAATCTGAATGATTAATGTAACGAAACTGAAATTCGATCCGTTGGCCTTTCGAATAGATATCTGAATTTGGATCCGATCCGTTAAAGCCTTAATGTGTAGGCTAGGCTTTGGATGGTTAATTGTACATTGGGTGGGTGGGGGGTAGGGAGCGGGGATTTTAAGACAAGGTGATGTCACAAAATTATTGTCTTAAATGATGTTTTAATTATCTATTAAATCCAAGTCGCAAGCCGTAGGCAGGTCAAGTCGCCAATCCACACATACTTCCGTTGTGCAGTTGTTGGGCGTGGTCCGACCTTCAGTGCGATAATCGCCCACACACATTAATCTTTATATATAGGCTTGACCATCCGACCTTCCGCCGTCAGGTCGGGCCACGGCCACAACTAATTAATTGTGCGGTGGCTCCATTGGCAGTTGACGAAAATCATTTAGACCTCGAAGGAGTTATTGTACCCGAAAGTAGGGGTTGAATGACGGCTATATGCAAGTCTGTTTGCTGCATGGAGGACTCTTTCAGTGTCCGTGGGTAGAAGATGCTGCTTGCGTATCGTGTTAGCGATTTGAGAGAGTGGGAGGTGGGTGGGGAGGTCGAGGTCGAGGGTCGATGTGTGACGAATCAGATGCATACATACATTATTGTCTTCAGGAAATTGCTTATACACATGTACACTTTTGTAGTACACTTATCCAATCCCTCCCCATCAGAGATGGACCTTGCTACATCCTAACCTTGTTGTGCTCAATTCTAGTATGGATGGCAGCCTCAAATCATTGTTAGACAAACATGCGGCCTTGTTCAAGGAGGAGCTGGGTCAAATCAAAGGAGTGAAAGTCAAGATCCATGTGGACCCCAAGGCCAGACCATCGTTCTTCAAACCACGACCAGTACCGTATGCCCTACGAGCTCGAGTGGAGGAAGAGCTTAAAAGATTGGAGACAGCAGGAATAATAGAGCCAGTGTCTCACTCTGATTGGGTGGCTCCTGTCGTTCCAGTGGTCAAAGGAGATGGTAACATTCGTCTGTGTGGGGATTATAAGGTGACCATAAATCGGGTTGCAAGTTTGGAGAAATACCCATTGCCACGCATTGAAGATTTAATATCGTCCCTAGGAAAAGGGAAGGTATTCACAAAGCTAGATCTTGCTAATGCTTACTTGCAAGTAGAGCTGGAGCAAGAATCAAAGAAATATGTGACAATCTCGACTCACAAAGGCTTATTCCAGTATAGCAGATTACCTTTTGGTGTGGCTTCAGCTCCTGTCATTTTTCAACATACAATGGAAAACATCCTGCAGGGCATTCCAGATGTGTTGGTGTATCTGGATGACATCTTGGTGGCAGGATCATCGATAGTTTTGGCTAAGTTGGAAAATGCTGGTATAAGGTTAAAGAGATCTAAGTGTCACTTCATGTTACCTTCAATCCAGTACTTAGGTCATCACATTTCAGCAGAGGGGATTCGCCCAGCAGATGATAAGAAGCGTGCTGTATTGGATGCCCCTGTGCCACAGAACGTTCCTCAGTTGCGCTCATTCCTAGGACTGGTGAATTTCTATGGGAAGTTTCTTCACAACCTGGCTGACACACTGGCCCCACTTCACCAGCTCCTGAGGAAGAACGAACGTTGGCACTGGGGACAACAGCAAGGAAAAGCTTTTGAGAAAGCTAAGTCGCAACTAACATCACCTTGTGTCTTGACTCATTTGATCCAGACAAAAGATTAGTGCTGTCATGTGATGCATCGCCCTACGGAGTAGGAGCAGTGTTGGCCCACCAATTTGAAGACGGTTCAGAAAGGCCAGTTGCATTTGCTTCCCGCTCATTGGCCCCGGCAGAAAGGAAATATTCCCAAATAGAGAAAGAGGGCCTGGCAATTGTCTATGGAGTTAAAAGATTCCACCAGTTTTTGTTGGTAGGCACTTCATGGTATATTCCGATCACAAACCTCTCCAATACTTATTCTCTGAGTCTCGGCCTGTTCCTGCCATGGCATCAGCCAGAATCCAGAGGTGGGCATTAACACTGAGCGCCTACAACTACCATATTGTGTACAGATCAGCAAAGGAACAGAGCAACGCAGATGGTCTTAGTAGGCTTCCTGTAGAAGAAGCCCCAAAGGAGACCTTTTTACCCGGGGAGATGGTGTTGACTCTAGGAGCTTTCTTGGATGAGGGTTGCCCTGAGTCCTCTATCAGAGCTTGGACAGCAAAGGATCCTATACTGGCTCGGGTTAAGGGATTGATCCTTGGTGGTTGGCCAGCAGGAGACATCAAACTGAGCGGTGAGCTAAGAATATACCAGCAAAGGGCTATGGAACTCAGTGTGCAGGATGGCTGTGTGATGTGGGGTAGTAGGGTAGTGATTCCTCCAGTGGGACGTGCACATGTGTTACAGTTGTTACATGAAGGGCATCCCGGCATCACCAGAATGAAGGCCTTGGCAAGAGGAGTGGTCTGGTGGCCAGGGATAGACTCAGAGTTGGAGTCAAAGGTGAAGGTGTGCGAAGCCTGTCAAGCAAACAGGAAGTCTCCCCCAAAGGCCCCATTGCACCCTTGGGAGTGGCCCTCTAAGCCGTGGTCACGCCTCCACATTGATCATGCTGGCCCCTTTATGGGTAAAATATTTTGATCGTGGTAGATTCTTACTCTAAGTGGCTTGAAGTCGTTCCAGTGGCCTCTACGAGTTCTCAGCAGACAATCAAAGAATTAAGACACATGTTTGCTACCCATGGATTGCCTGAAATTGTGGTGTCAGATAACGGGACAGCTTTTTCTTCTACAGAATTTGGTCACTTCATGAAGCACAATGGTATCAGGCATATACGGTGTGCCCCTTATCACCCATCTAGTAATGGGTTAGCTGAACGCGCGGTCCAAACATTCAAGGAAGCAATGAAGGTGACTTAACATTCGAATTAACAGATTTTTTTTTTTTAGGGGTAACACCTCATGCCACAACAGGTCAACCACCAGCACAGCTCCTCATGGGGAGGCGCCCTAGAACACTGCTGGATCTCATGGTCCCAGACATCACCTCACAAGTCCACAGAAGCCAAGAGCGTCAAAAGACCGCACATGACCATGGAGTTAAACCTCGGTCATTCATGGTGGGGGATGTAGTGTATGTGAAGAACTTTCGAGTTCCACCGAAATGGATCCCAGGGGTTATCATAGCTCAGACTGGTCCATTGTCGTATGCAGTTCGGTTGGACACTGGTGTGGAGGTCAAACGTCATGTGGACCATGTAAGGTTCCAAGAACATGGGCTACCGTTGGAGGAGAAAGAATCTGGAATTGAAGGGGATGGTACTGATGCTGCACTACCAGCCCCCATCAATCAAGAGGACACTGCTTCAGAGATAGAGCCAGATCCACTAGCTGAACAGGAAAGGAATGATGAAAGACCTGGTGAGGCTGATGAACAGGAGATGGATGACGAAGGAGCTGAGGACGCTGATGAAGTGCAGGAGGCAAAGGTTGAACAAAGGGAGGTCCGCAGATCAAATAGACAACGTCATCCACCTGATCGTTATCGTGACTATGTTTGGAAACTAAAAGGGGAGGAGTGTAGTGATGACGTCAGTTCCGGAGTGGGCTTGGGCACTTAAGGCTGCGCAGTGCCGATCGGTCGGGCCGGACACATTACGAACGAACACCAGCTGGGCTGGAGTTGGTTGTTGTACCCGTTTAGTGTTATGTGTGTTCTCGTCATTGCTATTACTAATCATTGTCTGCAGCTTCTCACGTTAGTTCCCGCCGCGCGTACGGCTACCACAACTTTTATACAGGCATTAGCATGGGTTATTTTCATTAATTCTATTATATCAAGGGATGGAGGCAAATCAGCTATATACGGTAGTTAGCAATTAATATTGACAATATGCAGGGTGACATATTTGGTTCCCCTCCATCCTCAACTTGTTGATTATTTCATGTATAGGCCTACCCTCTCACTTGCATACCAAACATATAGGATTAAATAAGATTTTAACACTGAACCTCAGCTTCAGTAGTTTTTGTCCATTGATATTATAGCAACTAAACATACTCCAAGGGAACCCCAGACGGCACGTTACATGCCTGAATGATCCTACTGCTCTAAGCTATTTGACCGTACAGTACTGAATAGAGACAAGTTCAGCCGTCTCAATAGCTAATGGCCCACAAATCCAGTCTGGCTCATTGGCTGCGTGTCTCTCCTCCAAAGGTAATGTAACTTGATTTTAACCGTATTCCATTATGTACATACAACAAACACTTTGTTAAACATGCAGTGCCGTTATCGTGGAGCGACAGGTCAATATCTGCCATTTAATTTTTCTCCTTATAATTCTCGTTCGTTTCATCACGTGTAACTCGCGTTAGGAACATCGTGCGAAGACAAACAAATTTTACTTCCAGATGTGCCTTTTCATAAACATTAGATGTAAAAACATTAGCCGTTGAAGATATTAATCGGAAATGCCAAGTGCAGCTCCCAGTCGAAGACCCAAGGCAATGCGGACAGTCTTATTGTCCCTTCTTAGCCCAATTGATGACAAAGGAAGAGCTTTTAACCATGAACCAACTGCCTGACTCGGTGACAAGAAGGCTAGCACGAGTGGCTGTCATTATTAGCATTATTTAATACATTTAATAAATGTGTTTATTAACTTCGGTATTATTGTGACCATGAAGAAGTTCGTACAGGAACGCATCGCTGACTTCAAATTCATGCGAAGCGGACCAGGGCACTCCTTGACAGAGAGCTCACGAAGTCAACCACATTCGACTCGACCGGTAACAGCAGGTATAGACTGGTACACGTTGAGAGTCGTAGACAGTTACTATTCCTATTTTAGAACGCAGGGCCCCAACCGCGTCTGCCGCAGCTGCTGGACAGGCAGCTGTCGCTCGTTTGGAGCAGCAGAACCCGCCTTCTGCGACTGGTTCGCGTAAGTTGGCTGTATCGACGTCAGGCAGCAGCACAGCTATGGACCCACAAAGTGAGAGGCGAACACGGCTGTGTGTTTCCGCGACGTTGTGGGTTTTGCGCGACCAGACTTCGTGACCATGGGCTTGTGTTTTAAAATAACAGTAAAGGAAGTACATTTGTATGTTGTTGAGTTATGAGCCACCCTTGCACTTGTCACGTACATGTATGAGATTGTAACAGCAGATTCGTTGATGTGTGTGTGTGTGTGTGTGTGTATGTGTGTGTGTTTGTTTGTGTGTGTGTGTGTTAAATGAAGTTGATGTGTGTTTGTGTGCCTATGTGTGTGAGTGTGCAGTGTGTGCTGTGTTTTAAGAATTCAGTTCTGACTTAAGCAGGTACCTCAACTAAGTGCACTGTGTTTGGTGATTATATGTATATAGCATATTAATGGATAGTTAATGTCACCAGAGTTACAGGACCAATGACATCCAGCTGCAATGGTAGGCAATGAAATATATATATATTTTATCTGCACACTTGCCAGTTGGAACTGGTCTTCTATTAGGCACAGTGCATGATTCTAGTAATACCATTCCTTGCATACTCGAGTGATAGCCTACTAGTGCACATGAAATATCATCATTGGGTCTATGTATTTGGTGGTTTTATGTTTAGATTGTATCTCTTCCCTGGCCTGTTCCAAGACATTGACATTCCCGATGTTTAGTTTGATATACACTGTAGCCATCACTCACCTCCCTCTTCCTCTGCCCCACTCCGTTCCCAAATGTAAGCCCACCTACTTTTACATGTGCAAGTCCACTTGTAGGTCTGCGCCGCTTCATGTATGTTAGTCAGCATGACCATTGTACTGTTTTGTTCTTAATTCTCATTCACCTGTGGCAGAAATGTCACGACATTGGCCTCAAATATTTAGTTTAGCCATATCATTTACATGCATAACTGGCTACAACATTAACTGCTTTCTCTACACAACCATCGGTATCAGTACTATCAATAATGATCCACAAAAAGGCTCAATTATTAAAAATTACATACCATATAGACTCAGAGCCAGGTACGGTCCCTGGTATAATGGAACTTATTGCCTGCTTCAATGGAGCTTCGGGCTGAGTTGGGCATCACTGTGGCTCGGCTTGCCTGGTCATGGAATTATCACATGACCTGTGCTTTAATTAAAAATCCAAACATGCATCTTAACCCTTCTCCTATCACAAGCGTCACTTTTTCCCAACCCCTTGCCCCTCCCACTATACTGCGTGATGTAATATACAACCTTGTATGGCATGTATGTACATGTATGTCTGTCCATAGACTGTATATATCTCACGCATTGTGATGTATTTCGTACCTGTGTGAGCACATGCACGATCAATGGATGACACAACATTCCGCACTGTCCAGAAATCAAGCAGGAGGTCTTGGAAGAAGCAAAGCCATCTTCACCATCACCACAGACCATCCAGGTACATAAGGAAATCGTGTTTACTCCATCATGTGTACAGTGTGTGGCTAGCTTCCTCAACACTACTGTGTACATGTAAACATGTGGGTGGATACAGTAGGGCTTATATTAACTCTATAAGAGTGTCCAGACAAAATGTCTGAACACGAACCATTTTACCCCGTCACTGGTAGATATTGATCAGACATTAAAATACTATAAACACTGTGAACTAAACGTATTTGAATGCACAGGACATAAAGTGCAATGTGAAAATTCATAAGAAAATAAGTCCAACTCAACTAGTTACCCATTCCTCCCAATCATCAAACTCAAGACCACCACTGACTTATCTTCATCAGAGGCAGACTCAGTGGTAATCACTTGCCATTACCAAGATGATTAAGAGAAAAATAAACTTTGCACACATGCACTTTGCATCAGTTGAAAAAGGGTCAAAATAAAGCGCTAGAAATATTTGCAGTGTCAGTGGTCCCATCAGCCTGAAGGCTAAAAAAAAACCTGCATTTTGACAAGGTATTTTGTAGACTTTCCTTCCGCTCATGAGCAGTAAAGTGTACAAAGGTAGCACATGATTGGTCATTTTTTATAGCCAGTGCCAATGTCAACACCATGGCGTTGCTCAATTGCACATAAATATTGCATCTTTGTGAATGCCATGTTTTCCTTAGCGATCGTGTAGGCAATATTAAAAAAAAAATTTTTTAATCGCTTCCTTAGTATGAGCATCCATCGAGGACTGCACAAACGCCTCTGCTATGGGCACGTATCGAAAAATAGTACTGGTAGATTGGTCCTTTTTAAACAGATGTATGGCATGCTTATGCATCTCAGTAAGTGCATGATTCTTATAGGTGGATGTGCACACATTACTTGTACCTTCGATGGGTGGAAGTTTCGCATGGATTCCAGCTTGTCCTTGTACTTCCCGCAAATGCTGCATTTTAACACGGACACGTGCTCACGATCAGCTATCATCTCAAACTTCAGCCACAGTGACGTGTTCAAATCGCGATTGCTCTGTTAAATCCCATTTTTCCACCATCTTTTTATGTACTGCACGTTTCTTCGCGATACAACTCTCCTCAGACTCGATTGCACGTTTATACATACATCCGGACATTTTGTCTGGTTAAAAATGTAAATACCCTTCCCAATTATTAAATTGATTGGAAATTGTCCGGTGTCCAGGTGTTATTATTAGCCCTGATACGTACATGTACATGTACACGTTTGTTAACGTATCCTTACCTGGACACCTTTTTTCAATTTGCGGCCTAATTTTAAATTGGCTTACAGTTTTTCACATACTGAATGTGCTTTTGCAGGGGAGGCTGTGTAAAATAAATTTCATGCAGTGGACATGTAGGTCCTGCAGTACGACTGCTGTGCTTTCTAATGCGCATATTCACGTACTCCTCTTGTGTTCTGCAGCGTCCCTCCGTTCAAGATGTGCCTCAGCAGCTCCAAGTGAAGGACACAGCGTTGGATGGTGTGCATGTGCACCTCATCTGTCCTCTGTGTCAGCACCCGATACCACACCTGGACATCCGAGAGCACATGGCCAGCTGCATGATGGAGGTTGGCTTAACTGAACTGCTCATATTCTGTGACCTTGTGATCTTTACAATACAATGATTGTTCGCTTTTGCAATGGGCAAATGCACAACATATACCCTACTGCCCAGACACAACTTGACACATGCGTTTTCGGGTAACACATGAAATGCGAAGATGTCACTTAATAATTGCTAACACTAAAGCAAGTACATGTAGCATAAGCAGCAGTGCTACTGCTGTGTCTAAGCGGTACAATACACAACAGAAGGCATGTGTATAAAATTACAAAGTAAGTAGTTTTTTTTTCCCCATTGTAGTGAAACATTTCAGCATCTTGGTTGTATTGAAATTTGCGCACATCGTACTGCAGGGTTTATGATAACGGCTGGACATCAGACAATGTCCGATCAATATTACATATAATGGCCAATGACCATTATATTTTGTATCTGTAGTGCCATGGCAAGATTAGGTTGCAACTAAGTAGTTATCGCAAGCATCTCGTCTCACATCCGTACACATGAATACCAGTTGAGCATTCATGCAGCATACAATGTACTGTACACTGCAGTGACTGCACAGTCCATAGGCACTTTATGTACATGGATCTGCGATACCGATGTTGAACTGGCATTTAACTGGTGTTTTATGACCTTTTTTATCACAGAGCTATAGTCAGGACCCTGTGCCAACATCAGCAAAAATGATACACACCTTATGTATAGATCAAGAAAAGAAGAAGGCTTGTCTGGACGCACTGTGTCGGTACGCATATGTTTTATAGCACATGCTTTATTTGAATGACCATGAGTCTGTTAATGATGTGGGAACCAACATGAATATTAATATTCTGATTGTAACATGGTATTGCAAACAATGAAACAATGATATACACGTAATATGGCCATTACTTACATCCATCAGTGATTTCTGGCTGTCTAAGTATGATGTGTATTGTATGCTACAGTAGTTGTTAATTAAAATCACTTACAATCATAGTGCTGTATGTGAAGCTGCATAATTTGTGAGAAATGTGTACAATACTTCATTTTCATGCCCACATGTTGCCATAATCCAGGTACATGGACAACATAGTATCCAATCCAGATGAAGAGAAGTACAGGAAAATCAGAGCCAGTAATAAAGCATTTCAGGAAAAGGTGTGTTCTGTGACAGGGTCAGTGTTGTTCTTAGAAGCAGTTGGCTTTGAGCAGCGCAACCTAGCACAAGGCAAGTGTCTGATGATTGTTCAGCTTCCACTAATGTGAAGTAATCATGTATCTACATGTAGTACACTGCACAATCTATATCCGCGAACGTTCTATGACACCCAGCAATCTAATTAATAATTATGCTATATACAGTAGTATTTGGTGGTTTGTTGGTTTATATGCTCGAATCTGTGATCAGTGTGTATGTACATGTATGTACAAATGTTATGTGTACATGTAGCTGATGTCTTTCAGATGGTGCAGATGAAGTGTTTTATGTCCTATCTGATGAGAAGGCCAAGGATGTGCAGTTTTTGCAAGAGTGTAAACTAACACTGGTGTCCACAGAATCATTGAATCCGAAGTTGGATAGAAATGTTCAGGTACATCTAAGTACAAGGGAGTATCCAGCATTGTGAGTGCTAATTGGGTATTCTTACCTCATGTGTACTACAGGTATTCCAAGGCAGCAGTCGTATAAACCAGTTTAATTTGACAGAAGATTTCTACAATCTCACTATTGAGGAAGTGAAGAAGGAGCAGAAGCTGAGGTGCAATGTTGGAGGCACATTGGGCATAAATAAGAATACTAATCACATTACGCTGATGAAATTAAATATAGACCTGTACACTAACTTATACATGTACATGTATATTAGCATCACTTGGGAATATCCATTCTATCACGGCTTAAAGTATTGAAAATACATGTGCACTGTGTATTGCGATTATATATAGTTAGCTACATTAATGTGGTTTAGTTGCTGCTCCATTAGTTAGAGAATGTCTGCAGAGATTTGTTTTATTATTCCCAAGAAGTACTAACTGGTGAGTTAGAATTATATTATCTTGTGACTAGTGATTTTTGCAAATTATTGTGTCACTGTAGTTTGTACCCAATACTACATCAATAAAATTGTGTTTTAGGGCAGAAGCTGCTGAACGCGAAGGTGTTTTGAGGACAAAGGCTATGAGAGAGAAAGAGGAGATGAGAATGACTGTAAGGCACTATCGATTTGTAATGCTCAGAGTGCGCTTCCCTGATGGGGCGATACTGCAAGGTATGTTCTCTTTGGGTACACAGTGAGCAAGCACAGTGCTTTTTCAGGGTCAGAAATCTGTTGTATATTACTAGTAAGCTAGCCTGTTGTATTAAATTAGTTAATGTTATGAAGTTGTCATGTTGCAATGATGTTAACAAATGTGCAAAGGTTAATGCTATCTTGAAGCTTCTAAATAGTGCTAAGTTTAGAGAATAGTCCAACTTGAAAACATTCTCTATGAGAAAGTTGGTGGTGTATAGGATTAATTTGAAGGCAATAGTGGTTTAAAAAGCAAGGAAACAACGGTCTAACAATAAGGGAAAATGTACTATATTTAGCACTTTGTAGGATATTATGTGTGCTTAATATAGGACTATTACATTTTCCCTTATTGTTAGACCCTTGTTTCTGTGCTTTTTAAACCAAGTGCTATTGCCTTCAAATCCTATACACCACCAACTTTCTCATAGAGAATGTTTGTAGTTACTTATTTCATGGATTTTTTTTCATACGATTGCCATGGAATCTGTGAAAAAGTCTCGTTCCCAGACCTTAAACAAGCATATACTGCAAGCATTGCTGTTCATAGTATCGGTATAATAGGCAACACCTCTACTCTTGATACTGCCTCTGATATGACTTTATTCAGAAGCTCTTTCCTGTTCGGATTTGTAAATAGTATATGCTAAATTAGATTTAAAATGCTAATGACAAAATTCTAAACGATCATAGGACTGTCAGATACAAGTTGCGTTTCGTACGGCCCATATCTTATTTGGTAGTTTACATAACTGAACTACCAATCAATAGCTCGAGACACAAATGTGAAGATGCCGAGCAATTCTGAAGCTATTGGTGCAATTTTCATTTTATAAAAGTGTTCCTATCCCGAGTTTATGTGTGGTCAAGAAGGAGAAAGAGAAGGAGGAGGATAGTTCCGAGATAGGAAACAAGGACTGACAGTACCCTTTTGTTCTCCACAACTGCGCCATTGTGCCACATAAAACAACGAAAGTGCTCATTTTTGACTTCTAGTTCAATTCCAACAACAAGCTAAACGATCTGATTGTCAGGAATCTTGTTAGAGATGGGTTGCATGTTTTTAATTGGCATTTCATAGTCGGGTCAAATTCTATAGAAGTTTGCAAAACTTCTGATGATGTTGTAACAATTTGCAAGCAGCTTAATTCATCATTTTAGCATTACAAATTGATTTCTACAATGTCCATACAGGTACACTATCTATGTATACATGCACACTGTACATGTGCATGTACAAGTAACAACAGTCAACCAGATGCCACTATTGAAATTGTGTGCTGAGCAATAGCCTTTTGAAAACTCAGAGCAGAAAATGTATTCATGAACTGTAGTATGAGCGCATTTGTTGTCTGTGACAAGTGCACATGACAAGTGCATGTGACAAGTGCACATGACAAGTGCATGTGACAAGTGCACATGACAAGTGCATGTGACAAGTGCACATGACAAGTGCATGTGACAAGTGCACATGACAAGTGCACATGACAAGTGCATGTGACAAGTGCACATGACAAGTGCATGTGACAAGTGCACATGACAAGTGCACATGACAAGTGCACATGACAAGTGCACATGACAAGTGTACATGACAAGTGTACATGACAAGTGCACATAACAAGTGCATGTGACAAGTGCACATGACAAGTGCATGTGACAAGTGTACATGACAAGTGTACATGACAAGTGCACATAACAAGTGCATGTGACAAGTGCACATGACAAGTGCATGTGACAAGTGCACTGTTGTCATACAATCACCAACAACAACTATTTGCCATGTAACCAAACTGTCGACTATAACTACAATGCCATGGCAACACTGCACAAGAGCCCCCTCACTTCTTGTACATACAACATGCTTCCCCATCTCATTACATAACCCTGCATCTCATCCTATCTACTAAACAATTTTATTTTGTTGGAAGTGTGTGTAACCTACATGTACAGCATTTCAGTCAACTGTTCCTGGTTGAGTGAACCATTTGGTATGTGTAGTTGGGAGTGTTGAATGGCCAAGCTCCGCCTTGTTGGCTTGGGGTTGATCCCTTGCAGATGCTCTATCGGTGTGACAAATGGTTGACCTGAACTATACATTCTAAGTACATGTACATGTACATGACCTCCTCTATACTTTTTTACATAGAGCCAGCATCACAGTGTGCCACAGAATATCTTCAATAACTTGGCTGTGCACTGCCCTTTTTTTTTTTTTTCAAAGTCTTTTGCATCTGTGTGCAGTGTGAACATCTCTTGTACAGTAGCTTCTTATAATTAACTCCATGTTCCATAATGTTCTTTGGTTGTTGCCACCTGTGGACTGATTATATGATACTGTGTATTCTTTTATTCCAAGTAATGGTCACTTTTGTCATTGAAACTAATGACAAAAGTGACCATTACTTCTGACTGTTGCAACTGCAATGGTAGTACATGTAGCTTACATGTAAATAGGTTTGTATTCTATTGATGTCCTTTGACCTACAACTGTCCACACATACCTCACACTGTAGTAGTGTTTGCAATTTTGTCTGCTCCCACCTGCAGTATATGAAAGCCTTACTAGTGTTGCTACATTTCTGTATGGCTTTGCAATGGGACTTTTTTTTCCACAGCAATAGCATATTGAATCTGGTTGATCTTGTTGTCGATATCTGCCTAACAATCTTTTTCTCAGTCACTCCACTTGTATACTACTAAGTGTCGCTCTTCTCTTTACCTTAGAACCACCAACCTGTTACATAGTCTTTTTGCATGTGGTTGGTCTCCACTAGCTTACCCAGACATGCGGACATGGATCTAGTTGTTAATAATTACTACTCATTACCCCAAAATGTGTTGCTGTAAGTATCTTGTTCACTCTTACCCTTTGAAATTGTGCGGTGACTTGAAGGAGTCACAGCCTACAGTAGTACCCTACATGCCATGTTACATTCAAGAAAATGTATATTACGTGGACTAAGCTTCCACACAAACACCTACACTGTCCATAGTGTTCGCATACCGTACAGTAGCTCAGAGTCTGGTACACAATATATGAACATAGTAATGACCTAAACAACTCATCCCGCACCATTTCCGAGGCATTTGTTGAACATGGATAATACTTTTCAGAAAGAAATTAAAGATTACTGTCCCTCAAGTGTATAGAGGTGGTTAAACAAATGCACTTAAAAAATTCGCAGGACGATACGTGGCGACACAAAATAAATGCTGTGAGTAGAAATAACATGATTGAGAGAGCTTGTGTTTAAACAGAACCTACTGCCTTTTTCTGATGTCGCCAAATAAAGAGGTCTTTTGTAAAACAACAATTCTAGTCTCTGATTCACACCTTTTGGCACGTGCTATTTGCTGGACCAGATCAGCTGGATCACAAGAATGTATGGCACATTTCATTTCCAATCTCTCAAATATATATATATTTGGCTATGGTCTTGATTTCCAAAGCAAGTTGTCTCTAATTAGCGTCATTACCCAAATTTAACTCTTCTCAAGCCACATCTGGACAGTTAACTTGTTTCATCAATTTTAGCTGTAGGCAATTCTGTAATTCTTTACAATAGCAAAAAATTATTTGTACAGGATAGTTGAGAACTTCTGTCAATGTACTAATAAAAGGGCATTCATTGCTCAATGAGTTGTCTAAATTATTCATTGCACCATGAGTTGTCTGAATAAACTATGGGTATGATTGTGAAAGTACAGCATACATGTATATGTACATATATTTACGAAGAATTTGCCAATTGCCTAATCATTGTTAGCATGTCTCAGCTTGTGATTTTGCGATTCAATTACTTCCTTTGTCCGCAATCCCCCTATCAACCCACTCTCCACTTCGGTTTTGTTTGCAAGGTGTTTTCAGACCATTTGAGAAACTGGCAGATGTCAGGATGTTTGTTGCAGATGCTCTTGTGAACCCACATTCAGTATTCTCACTAGCATCTGTAGGCAAAGTCCTTGAAGATAACACAGCTAATCTGATTCAGCTTGAGCTGGTAAGGTTCTTATAATCTATTGCTCAGTTGTAGTCTCTCTCCTCTGTGTTGACTTCCATACTGATGCATACATTGTACTATGTACAGGTTCCAACAGCAGTGTTGAATCTCACATTTGATACAACATTGATGAATGTACAGCCACCATTTCTCAAAGAAGAACTCATAGCTAGGCTTCAGTCATTGCCAGTATGATGCAGTGTACAGTGCATGCAGTTAATGTTTCAACCATTTCTAATATGCTGCTTCGCAACTCACGTGTCAACCCCTTAGGCAAACAGTAGCAATTGTGATCAATCGTGGCCAACATTATGTCAAGATTTGTAGCTTCCAGATTGTAGTTAATTGCAATTGTCTGTTCACATTTTGGAGGCACAGGGTAATAGGGAAGGTGTGTGTATGCAAATATTTATACATATGGAGTCACCCACTATTACAGAGAATAGCTTTCTCTTCTAATAAGCGTCGCAGATGGGAAAGGCTCTATAAATGTATACAAGTGTACATCCCAAGTTTGCCAATTGGGCTGGCGATGTATACCACTACCTATGGGGCCTGGGGACCGGAGGCAGTGAGTGATTATTATACCCCCAAGTTAGAGGTAGTAGTAGAGCTATATGGCCACCTCAGCCTGTTATTGGTTAAAGACAACACTCGATCAATCCTATTCCCTAACACCCCTACAAGATAATGAACTAGTTGACATTTGTGTGTTTGTGTGCGTTTGATGTATATGGCAAATGCTGTACATGTACACCAAACAGTCTAGCAGTCAAGAAATTAATAATTGTTAAAGACTCTTTGGTTTCCTGTGTTTGACACTGGTCCAAAGTCTAATTTATGATCACCATTCCTTGATCTGAGCTCAGAATATGCAAATGAGCTAGAAAGTGTTGTGCCATCGTATTTTCAACCATGCACCCTTTTTTTTTTTTTTGGAGGAAAGTATCTTTTTACAATTAATTGAGATGTTGAGAGCATGGGTTGCTAAGAGCTGTAGAGTGCATTCTAAAGGGATGATAAAATGACAGGTACCGCGACATGGAACACAGCCAAAACCGACATTTGGTGTGTATAAATGGTGGCTATAGTTGACCAGAAAAAAATACGGTTTGCACATTGGTACTTTGCAATATCTATGCAAAACTGAACATGTACATGTTTCTTACACAACCATTACATCATTCATGCATTGCATGATATCGATCCTACAAAAAAGTTTTGACAACAACTCCATCCATATGTACTTTTAAAAGTCATGTACTGTACATGTTTAGTTACCTGCCAAAGTCTTCAGATGACCACTAATCCATCACTTAAGTACACCCAGAACAGGAATATGTAACTCACATCAGTGGTGTATGATGTTTCAAATGTCACTCAAGTTCACTCCTCGCTTTTGCCAGTTAATAGAAAAGATGGATTGTTGCAAAAAGGAGACCTAGCGCACACACTATAAAATTTCCAGTACGGTACGCACAATAGAAATGTGACGCTTGCGTTGAAATGTATGGCTAATTAAAAATTCAGAACCTTACAACTTCATGACAGATACCCCGCTTCTCATTGCGTAAGAAGCAATGTGTAGACGACATTTCAGACTTCTAGAATATAAAAAAAAAATTGAGGTCTTTAAAAAAGATGCGCGTTGGTCCGAAACGAACTTCAAGCCGCAAATTAAGTCTACAATATTGCACTTGCGTACAGTACACTGATGAATGGTATTCAAAGTGATTACATGTTTAATTATTATTACATATATATGTATGTATGATAATAATAATAATACACCCACACGCACTCACAAGTAGCCATGGTGAAATGTAATATAAATGTTAGTAGCTTCGAGCAACCAGTACACAGAATTGCTTACAAATGGGCATTGGATTCGTGACGCTTGAATTCTGCTCGATGAAAAAGGATGTTAAATTTGTTTATACACTGTATGTCCATCCCAGCACGTGTAAGAAAGCTTGGTGGACAACGAATCCTCCGCTGACTCGCGCTGAGCTTCTTGGCCGTGCATGCGCGTAGCCAAGCGCACAACGGATCAGTCAGTTGGTATGGTTTGAACCTACATATGTACCAGATTTCAATGTTGCTTGTGTAAATTATGACGCAATTCACAGTGCATGCGGTTGTGTATTCGCCAACGTCGTGTATTTCAAATTAGTATACTGATCTGTCGTATACAGTGTACTTGGAATATTGTCTTAAGTATGCAGTAACGTATAACAATTAAACTATTTGCACAGTGTAAGCTAATTAATAGAAAGTTGCCTAGGCCCTGCTCACCGTACTAATCAGGATATATAACATTTCGCTTCGATCCGCCGCAAGTGTAGAAGCGTTCATGGGGCACGATCTCTTTAACAGTCTGTATTCCTCTCAAAGTGATTACATAATCAACGCAACACTGTATGAATGGTGACACGGTTGTAGTTGTGTGAGCACGCATGTATATGTGCACTTTACGTTCGGCGGGTAAGCCATACTGTTTGGCGGCTTCGATTTATAAGTCAGATGTAGCTCATGTGGCAAATCAGTATGGATTGACATACATGTATAATTGTCATATAGGGCTGATGGTGTGCGAAGACCACATTTAAAGCGAAGCATGAGATGAATAGAAACTTAATTACCGATCTAATTTCGCTCCCCTCCTCCCCCTTCCGTTTGTAACCATCACTATTGAAGCATATGTGAATGCGAAAATGAACCAACGACCAACGATAATGCATATGCATGCTGGCAGGCTTATAATGTAGTCAACTTAAATAAGCTGTCTAAACGAGTGTTGAAAAAAATAACCCGTACAATGATATGGATCCAATTAGTGGTAATAAAAACATATGAAATACAGTTATTTATCAACTATGCTATGTACGTGCTGCTCAGATGCCATTCAGTATAGTCACGGTCAGTGCACGTATTGTGGATCTCGTATTTCCTTCTTTCCGTTGTTCAACCCTGTGGTCACCACGCATTTGGTGTATCCATTCTCGAACTGTATTTGAACTGGGCTCAGTGCTATTCCGCTGCTGACACTCTGACCTACTTTGATACTGCGGAAACAAGCGGCGTAGAATGTCGGCACCGTTTCAAAGTTCATCCTTTCTCCTCCATTCACAGACTGAACAGCGACGAAGGTTTCGTCAATGGTTGCACCCATTTCCAGAGCAATATTTGTGTCGTTCACTATTGTAATACAACCTGGATGCGTGTCTCCAATAGGGTCGCTTTGGATTGCGGGTATATCCCCGTCCGTTAGAATCACCTGATACACTTTTCCAAGTTCCGCAGCAACAACCTGGCTACCCGTATAGACAGCTCCATTAGGATTCCAGTTTGCAATGGACACTCCATAATTCATAGTCCAGTTCACAACGGCAGACGATGGAATGACACCCTTCGGTGGGATTCCTCGCACCTTCCATGCCACGCTGTTTAGACCCGGAGATTTGGGAAAGTGTTGATAGAGTGCAAAGTGGTAACTGGTGTCACTGTCGTTTAGGAACGTAACCTCGTAGGCTTCAGACATTTCTCCTTACCAGGGATCAGTGGGTACTGTATGAACCGCGGCTCGACAGTATATAAAGGTCATGACAGGAAGTGAAACATGTATCACGCATACCACAGCACCTGCAGATGGCAAACAAAAGTGTTGCCAAGGAAGTGTTGTTTATCAACAGATCTTTCCCGCTCCTTTGACGCAGCCGCAAACTTCCAGTACTTGCGCAGATTTACATGTACGCTACCGCTAGACGTGTTTTTTGCCATGCATTGCATGATGTAGGCAAGTCAAAGTGATAATATAATCAACAAAGCACTGTATGATTGGTGACACAGATAATTACGGTTGTGTAGCATGCATGTAAATAGTTCGTAGGTGGGGGGGGGGGGGGGGGGGGGAGAGAGAGAGAGAGAGAGAGAGAGAGAGAGAGAGAGAGAGAGAGAGAGAGAGAGAGAGCGACAGACTCTGTGGTAGTTTCCTACCCGCCCCCAGCCACTTTTGGATTTGATGCTTTTAAACGATACCTTTGGCTTCGATTATAAGTCAGATGTAGCAAATCAGTATGGATTGATATATAATTGTCACATAGGACTGATGGTGTGCGCAGACCACGTATCATGCAGCAGATAGTGCTATAGGAATGAATGGGGTGATGGCAGTACTCCCTCACCAAAAATAATTGCTCCATTTTTAATGAGCGTCATTAGGCTTATAATTGAGATTGGTTGTAATATAACGTAGCGTCATCGCCCACCGCTATCCGTGATCACTGACTAAGTTTTGGCGTACTTGTTTTTATAGCATTACAACGTTACAGGAAACATAATTAATCATGCAAATGTCCGTCTGTTTGTTGTTATGTGCAAGTCCACTCGATCAAAGTTTGTTTGGTTTGAAATAGCTTGCCCTTGTATACGATGGTGTCAAGGAGGTGGACTTCATTAAGAGAGCATAATTTCATTGTTTAGCGGGCTTCATAGTATCTTCGTAGGAATATTTCAAATTTGGCTTTTTATGGCCGTAGCTAGCCACTTGAACGTAGGGGGTCGACATCGTTCTATTTGGGGACCCGATCTAAGGCATTTTATTCCTGATGGAACTAATTGTGCTTTAAGTACAATCCTGCATGAGCTCCTTGAGGATAGCGCCTAATACTGAGTTCAAGGCGCAGATACTAGAAAATACAAAAAAATGCCATAGAGAGAAATAAAAGAAGAGTTATGACAAGTGATCGAATCAAACTTTAGACTAGCGGCTTCATTATCATAATACAAATATATAGCGTAAATCTGCGCAAGTACTGTAGTATGTCGAAGTTTGCGGCTGCGTCAAAGAAGCGGGAAAGATCTGTTGATGAACAACACTTCCTTGGCAACACTTTTGTTTGCCATCTGCAGGTGCTGTGGTATGCGGAAAGATTTTATGATACATGTTTCACTTCCTGTCATTAGCTTTATATACTGTCGAGCCGCCGTGCATACAGTACCCACTGATCCCTGGTAAGGAGAAATGTCTGAAGCCTACGAGGTTACGTTCCTAAACGACAGTGACACCAGTTACCACTTTGCACTCTATCAACACTTTCCCAAATCTCCGGGTCTAAACAGCGTGGCATGGAAGGTGCGAGGAATCCCACCAAAGGGTGTCATTCCATCGTCTGCCGTTGTGAACTGGACCATGAATTATGGAGTGTCCATTGCAAACTGGAATCCTAATGGAGCTGTCTATACGGGTAGCCAGGTTGTTGCTGCGGAACTTGGAAAAGAGTATCAGGTGATTCTAACGGACGGGGATATACCCGCAATCCAAAGCGACCCTATTGGAGACACGCATCCAGGTTGTATTACACTAGTGAACGACACAAATATTGCTCTGGAAATGGGTGCAACTATTGACGGAACCTTCGTCGCTGTTCAGACTGTAAATGGAGGAGAAAGGATGAACTCTTTAATCTATGGGTATACGTGTACAGCAAATACGAAGGTAGACGGTTGCTCCTTCGTGGCAGGAAATGGCGCCATACTTGCACACACATACATGTTTTTGAACATCAGTTTTGACATTGTGCACAGATGGAACGCTCAATTGGCAGAAACAGCACAGCGCACATGGCTGGATTTGCACAAATCATCCACAACCAATCGTTTTACCGTTTTCAGGCTCTCATGCAAGTTATCTAGTAAGGTCTGCACCCGTGGTAAAGTTTACGTAACACTAAAACCACATTGACCGCTGCTGATGTAATTTGGAGTTCTACCAACAGCCTCTCCCCTACTAAGCTTAGTCACTTCTCCAAGGTGTCTTCTCAATGGCCTCTCTCCTCTCCTAACCACAGTACAGTCAAACACAAATGCACATCACTTGTGAACACCCCATATCCACTCTTAAAACTATAAAGCCCCAGACAGTACTCTCCGTCAGACCTTCAAACGATGATCCCCTTTCCTCGTGTGCTCCCCAGGTCCAGTCTCGTCAGAGTTAGATGGTTATTTAATGATCCACTTCGTCTTCTGAGGCAACCTACAAAAATGTTCCCCTGAACCCATGTAAACTTACCACGGGTGCAGACCTTACAGTTGTGGCTAGATAAGAACTCTCCACCTGAACACAACAGCAAATTAAAAGGTGAGACAGTTGCTCCTTCATGACAGAAATTCTTGGCGATGTACATGTACACTTCATATACATGTTTTGAACACCAGTTTGACTTTGTGCATGGATGGAGCGCTCAATTGACAGCGACCCGGCTGGATTAGCGTCTCAACACACAAATTAATCACAAGAAGCATTTGCACTTACCCAACCTCATGCAGCATACTCTGCATTCTGTCATGGTCTCATTGGGAAATGGACTTACCTTGCTCGAACCATACCTCACAGTAGTGAACTCTTCATACCTCTTGAGAATGCCATAAGAACTATTTTTCTACCTTCCCTCACTGGTCAAAGCCCATTCAATGACACTGATCGAAACATGTTGGCACTTCCAACTCGGCTGGGGGGCCTTGGTATAATTAATCCATCCTTAATGTCTTTGTATCATTATACAACTTCTGTAAATGTGACTTCTGCTCTGGCTAACCTTGTCATCACCCGTGCAACTTTGATGCCTTCTGATCTAGGGATCCAACAACTTGAGGAAAAGAACCTGGCACGTAACCAACATAAAGCAATGGAAACAGCATCTGTCACCGAGTTACTGGCTATACTCCCAGCCAAACAGAAACGATCTGTAGAGATTGCAAGTGAGAAAGGAGCATCCAGCTGGCTGAACGCTCTCCCTATTGCAAGGCATGGTTTTGCTCTACACAAGAGTGCTTTTAGAGATGCTATCTGTTTACGCTATGGCTGGCAACCTCCTTTATTACCATCACATAGCATATGTGGCTCCATCTATACTGTGGAGCATGCCATGAATTGCCCATCAGGAGGCTTTCCTTCAATTCGACACAATGAGGTGCGAGACTTGACCTCTGCATTCCTCAGTGAAGTATGTCATAATGTACATACAGAACCTACGTTGCAGCCATTACAGGGTGAGCACCTTAAGTATAAGTCTGCCAATGGAGAGGTAGGAGCTCGACTTGATGTTGCTGCACAGAATTTCTGGGGAAAAGACCACCAAACTGCCTACTTTGATGTCAGAATATTCAACCCATTTGCTCAATCCTATGCCAATTCCTCCATATCAAAATGCTATAGAAAACATGAAATGGATAAGAAGAGGGAATATGAAGAAAGAGTAAGAGAGATTGAGCATGGATCTTTTCACCCTTGGTATTCTCTACAGCTGGAGGTATGGGTCCCATAGCAACCACAGTGTACAAGAGAATAGCATCATTAATTGCTGACAAGAGACAAGAACCGTATTCTACCACTTTTTTTTGGTTGCGATGCAAACTAAGTTTTTCCTTACTCCATTCATGCAGCAATCATGTGCCTTCGAGGAACCAGGTCATTTCATTCCCATTCACAACACCATTCTATAGCTTTGGCCTGTGCAGAGGCAAAGGTCCACTGAACAATTTTTCATTTGGCCTCGTCTTCATTATTTAATTTTTATGTGCATTTGTTCTCAAGTTTGAATTACAATTATAAAACCATTTTTTCAGGCTTCAAGCGATATGTTTTATTATTATTATTGTATTATTCAATAATAATAATAAAATTACAAGCATACACGGAAAACACAGCAGCAGTATTAGTTATTATATAACATTACACTAAACACCTTGTATGTGCTGCATGTAGACCTACAGTTCAACTCTAAATTTGCATAAGTTAACCTGGAACACTGCATCTTCTGGACAGGATTGCCCTAGCTACTGACCTCACTAATGAGATATTCAACCGCCCATAAATCTCTGTCAAGACCTTTGCCTTAGGGCAGTGCAGGGAGATCGAGAGGATGTTATTATTATTATTATTATTAATTTCAATCATGTTAATGAATACACATGACAAAGTTAAACTACAACCTAACTATTAACACCAAGCAGATGTTTAGGCAGCCATATATGTCAGCCAGAACTCTGGACTTGGGGCAGGAAAGGTGGATAGCTAAATAGATAGCCAGTCATGAGAACATGTGTTGGGCCTCCTTCCCCCAGTTACCATACGTTTCAACTGCCATTGGTATTATTATAATTATAAAGTTGAGCTTTCTTGCCTTTGGAATACATGTATGGGAGAGCTGCCAAACTATATCCTTATCGAACAGAAATCGTAAGGTCTGCACCCGTGGTAAAGTTTATGTAATACAAAATGACCCTTGATGTAACCTGGAGGTCTACCTGGATGCTGAGCACTCCCACTTCCCATACCATGGTCTGCTCTCAAACAGCAGCCCCCCCCTCCCTTCTTTTCTCAACAGCCTCTCCTCTCTTAAACCACACCTCCATATCTCACACACAACACTACATGTAGCACACTTTTAAAACATGACCAGCACAGAAAGCATACCCAAGCTTCAATCCAGCAGCAGTATATGTGTTGTGTGTGTGAGTGTGTGTGTGTGTGTGTGTGTGTGTGTGTGTGTGTGTGTGTGTGTGTGTGTGTGTGTGTGTGTGTGTGTGTGTGTGTGTGTGTGTGTGTGTGTGTGTGTGTGTGTGTGTGTGTGTGTGTGTGTGTGTGTGTGTGTGTGTTATAAAGAGGTTGCTGCCTCAATTTCAAGCTTGGCTAATTGGTGCATGGACCAGCCAAGCTCCAAACACTTTGGGTCATTGATTTTATGCTTTCTGGTCTCAGCCTCCTCTGCTGCAGCCCCTTCAGAAGGCTTGCTGCAGTTAGGATTGAAGGAATTAAGGGAGAGGTCACCATGATGTCAAAGGCAGCATGTTTTCCTCTCTCCCAATTGAGGACAAGTACATCCGCTGGCCAGGTATGGCTTAGGTCAGGTGTAAGACCACTGCCCGACTCTACCCTCACTCCAAGGTGGGCATGATGGCAGAACTCAACAAACATGTTACACAGATTATTGTGGCGAGTGATGACACCTGCTTTACAGGACAAGGGGGAGGAGATTAACTAACCACTTGTATTTTGTACTCAAGCTCACAATGATTTTTTTTTCACACTGCCAATCAAACAGTAGACAGCCTGCATAATGACCACAGTGCTGTATGTAACACATTTCATAATTGCATTGATCTTAAAACCCCAGATTGAAAGCTTGTGTTTGTCTACATGTGAGTGTATGTATATGCGTGTGTAAGTGCCAGACGTACGCACATACAATAATGATGGATTGAAAGTTGAGTAGCATGCATGTACAAGCCTTCTTATAGGCATACATGCATAAATGCAAGCATAATCATCGGTACACACAGAGTGTAATACGTACTACAGTAACTGACTTTGTATATGAAAAAAAAATGACTTGAGGTGTTAGTTATAACTATCTTGCAGAAATAATAAAGTGAGCTGTTATTGTTATTGCGTCAAATTATGCATTAACGTTTACGTGATGCTTATTAATTTTTCCAAATGGGGCCTGGGGACGAGATGGTGTTACAAGAGTAGCGCCATATATGGCATTTCCGCCATTTTTAATCATTGAGATCTCATCTCTACTTTGATATTAGCTTCATCATCACTCCATCATATCATAAAGACAACATATCAGACCTTCTTTTAGAACTGAGGCGTGTACTTTAATGCTCAAGGTACATATCCCACAGTAAAAAAAAAAAAAATCCTCACAATTTCTTCATCCGAATCTACTGGTTCTGTTAATCTTAAGAAATGCATTCATGTTTCTCTAGACGAAATCAGCACGCTGTGACCGATAACCTCGTAAGGCATAACATTCTTGAATGGAAGACATTAACGTTCGACTGTATGTCGATTGAAGTTTGTCATACTATATATGATAAGGTTTTGGCTGTTTCCAGAGTGTGTAGTGCTCGTTCTGATTGTATTTTACATCCACTGTCCGGCAAATCTGAAGTTGTAGGGTTTGTAATACGCGGGACACGTTGGTCTCAATTCTTTCTTGCATCGATGTGGATTGAGGATTGGATTGGATATGAGTTGACCTAACATCTCCAGTTTTCATGAATGCACACTGTTAAAAAAAAAAAAAAAAAGTCATCGTAAACCCAAAATTTGGAATGACTTGTGCTCTACAGTTCAATCTAAAACTGGATTTGAGTAGAATCCTTAGGGATTGCACCTAAAGCTGAAGAGTTGTATGAAGATTAATCCACAAGGCGTGGATTGCTACAAAATATAAAATGTCGTAGAGAAAGAAAATTAAAAAAAGATGGGTTATGACGGGGTATCAATTGGAACTCTAGATACGCTGCTTGGTATCATTATAGCCAGGGCCAAGTCATGTCGTACAGAAGCGCTTCCGCGTTGTGAGAAAGCAATAACGTTTGGGAAGCCGATTATTAGCTTAGCTAGGACCATGCATGTCACATCGTCTTCCGCGTTGTAAGAAAACGACACTTCCTGAGAATTTGATTTAATCTTCTGATGAAAGGTGTGTTGACTATAAAAACGTTAACGGTTTCGCTAAACAAAGCCGGTCAGAATTCAGTGCAGCTGCGAGCAATATTGCGTTGTTGCTCTCGAAACAGTTAACCGTTCAGTAGTATATACATCACACTGACATCTATACATCCACATGCAATGGCCAAACTGAGCTATTGCACTTGATAAGTATTTTCTATTCAAGTGGATACAAATAACACTAATGGACTGCATGGTGGAATCATATGGCTCCACCATGCAGCCATCAAGTTGCCATCATGCGGCTACGGTATGCAGGGACCCCGTGTGCCTTACCCACATGCTGGAAACACCCATGTCATCACCTGTTAAATCTGCAGATCATATATTCTAACCAGATATTATCACCATGTGCTCATGGGGGTGGGTCATGTGACCACATCATGTACATGTAGCATGAAAGCCAAAGAGGCCATCGTGCATCATACATAATCAATGCAATAACTGCGTAAGCACGGGATAGATCAATCCAAATTGTTTAAATGAAATCTATGCAATAGATTTTTTCATCCACATAAAGATTAACATAGGAATTAAATTCAATCCATATCGCTGTCTCAATCCTGCATGAGGATTGGATTGGATTTTGGTGGACTTAACATATCCATATTTATACAGTGTGGAGTAAATGTGTAAATAAAAATAGTGTATACGACATTTCAGATATGTTGCTCGCATTTACTATAGCGGAAATGTCACGTAATACCATATTTACTTAATTTTACTTAATGGATTTAAACGCAATCCATGTCACCGTCTCAATCCTGAGGATTGGATTGGATTTGGGTTAGAGTCACAGTTAAAGAAAAAGAAGGTTATGACGAGGATTGAATAAAACTCTATATGCTGCTTCGTGTTATTACAGCTAGGGCGAAGTCACGTCGTGCAGAAGCGCTTCTGCCTTCTAGTGTTGCGAGAAAACCTTCTTTGCAAACAACTAATGAACAAAGGTGTTGACTTTAAAACTTTAACGGTTACGAAGCCAATAATAGCTAGGACCATGCCACATCGTGCGGAAGCGCTTCCGCGTTGCATGAAAAACGACACCTCCTAAAGACTTTCTGAAGAAAGGTGTGTTGACTATAAACACTTAACGGTTACGCTAAACGAAGCCGGTCAGAATTGCAATATTGCGCTGTTGCCCTCGAAACAGTTAACCGTTCAGTGCTACATCACACTGACGTTCGACGCGCATCTATACATCCACATCAAATGGTCCAACTCAGGCCCGTAGCCAGGTCGAGAAAAGGGGGGGTTCGAAAATAATTAATGTGGACCTAAAGTGGGCGTGGATCACCAAAAGGGGGTGGGTGCAGCCCCCTCCCGCGCGAAGCGCGGAAGCTTTTGAAAACATTGATTTTGCAACTGAATGCAAACCAATTTGCAGACACATGTACCAGTACACTCATACCGCTTTATAACTCTTCATTGTAATAAATATAATTGCCAATGTACATATTAATACATGCATGAAACCCATATAGGCTAGCTAGTATATTATACACACTGCAATGCTACACAAGTGTACATGTATAGTGCATGACAGAGCTAGTGTTCGATTTCAAGATTTTCCGTTGCCTTTCGTTTTGCAGTTGGTAAGAACACATCAAACTTCTGGCACAAGGCAACGGCTCGTTCACGCTCTCTTTTTTTTTGCTGGGAGCTACCCGGCATTTTCGATTGGCGCACGCGCGCGAGTATTGAGTATGAATTAAAATTACAGTGTAGATTAATAATTAATTTTCATTTTATCATAACTAGAACTAAACAGAATCAAGACCATATTATTAAATGCGGGAAAGACCAGGACTGGATTGGCCTAGCCGCCCAGGAATCGCCTAATCGCCTTATAGAGTGGCCGGGACCTTTACCACACTTCCACATAATTGGACCTTTTCCCCCTGAGGGGGGGTTCGTTCGAACCCCCCGAACCCCCCCTGGCTACGGGCCTGCAACTGAGCTTTAGGCCACCACAACACACCTGATTGTGTATTCAGCAGCACGTCACCGCTACCGTACACCAAGTGTTTTTTTGTTTTTTGTTGTTTTTTTTTACCATGCATACTGATGCGTTGCAGATCTTACAGGTAGGTACAAAAACGTCTCCATGGCTATGGTATTGCTGTACATATCTTGTGCCTTTAAAATTCATCTACATGTTCGGTTACTGCACCCACCAGCCAAAGTATTCAAGACGACTTCACTAATCCATCACTTAAGTACTTCCTAAACAGGAAACAGGAATATCGGAAGTTTCGCTAGAAACTTCCATATAGGATTTGACCCCGACTATGAATCTCATTAAAAAACGCGACCCGTCTCCCGACGATCGGATCGTTAAGCTTGTTATGGCAATCGAAATAGAAGTCAAGAATGAGCGGTTTCATCTTTGTTTTATGTCACAGAACCGCGCGGTTGTAGAGAACAAAAGGGTACTGCCCGCCCTCGTACCCAGTCCCGGAACATGGTCTCCTTCTTCTTCTTCTTCTTGGCAACGCATAACTCGGGATAGGAACACTTTTAAACAATGAAAATTTCACCAATAGCTTCAGAATAGGCTGGAAGAGCCGCTTTCATATAAAATAGCCGATGTTATATTTGGTAAACAATCGACTATACGGTCTACGTAAGACGCATAATTAGATAACTTGTATTAATTTAGATATCTACAATCGTAAACGCTTTGGTGCTTCAATCGTCCTTTGGTGTAACCTCTTTTGTTAGTACGTGAAGTTGTTTTTCTCAAAATGCTTTCACGTCAGGAAAAGAAACGAGCGAAACGACATGCGAAATACCTTGAAGTTCGAAACGATGTGTTAGAATCGGCACGGGCATCCTACAAAGCAGAGCCAGAAAAGAAACGGACCGCTAAAAGGCAACGTTATTGGGAGAGTCCTGAATCTGCTCGCTTGGCGGAGAGAGTGCGGTACGGGAAGGCTAAGCGTACCCTGCAAAACCAACGAGGCCATCGAAACAGGACTACCGATAAAGTTATTCAAAGGTAGGCCCTATGTAAATGTAGCTACCTACTCTTATTAAGCTTGGTTTACAATAGGACATTAGCTGAACCATAGATGATAGTTATCTATGGCTGAACGTTGCAGCAGTGTTGCCTTTTGTCCGTGGCCGTTACGTGATGTTGGAATAGACTTTAGTTTCATTCCAGTGTCAGCTGCAGATCAGATGCATGCAGTTATTGTTTGAACTCTCTAGTTTACGCAAGGGTTTAGCAAATGTCATATGCATTGTGTCGGTTATTTATGTAACTAGCAATCATAGGGAAATGCTGTGCTTGCATGTTGTGCCATGTGGCTGCTGATATCATCAGTGCGCATTGATATGGCTTCAGTTTTACCTGAGGTTACTACAGGGGGGGCTCGGAACAACGGAAAGTAACACCTCGGAACAACGGAAAATTACAGACATTCATTGCGTGCTTTTGGTCTCATAATTGGATTCTAACGCGGGTCAACTATTACATAATCGTGTCGCTCCGCAAAACAATTTTAACACCGGTTCCGTGTAAATCGAAGGTATTTTTTGTCTAACGTGGTTTTTAGAAAAATTTGTCGGAAAACGTTGCTTACGTAGTAAAATACATATTCGGATAGCCCAACTCTTTTTACGACGGCTGGTTCTATTCTTAGCTCCATATCATGAACGGTAACGTACTTGTATTAATTTAAAGTTACGCGGTCGTCCGTTTTTCGATGTCCGAATGCTAAGAAGTACACTTTTTTCTGGAGTAGTTTTAAACAAATTTTAAGCTGTCATTAGATTCTTTTAGGTACCCAATAGAATACATACCAGTTAAAAAGTTCACAACCTACGTGGTTCTAGTTCAGTTTGCTACTTTCATCTCGTGCCCAGACTCGATTCAATCATCACAAATTATAATAATTATAATTTTGTCACATCCATAGCTAGCTCGAATATGTCTCTCGCGTGTTCTTCGAAGCACAAAAAGCCGGTTTGCGATAAGTGCACTGCAGGAACAAACTGCACGAAATGCTGCATGTGCCAACCCCGTTCGCGCGATCGCGGTCGACCGAGAAAGGAGGATAGCGTTTCATCCGATTGTGAAACTGTTCAAACCCCTGCTCGGTCTAACCCAGAACGCCGAGCTCGGATCCATCCAGATGCACTAGCGCCTGCAAGTGCTGCCGATGATGTGACGCCTTCTACGACTACGTTCGTATCAGACGATCACTCGCAGCATGTGTCTGGATCGCAAGCGCAGATTTTGAAGGTATTGGAGGTAATGAATTGTGAGGACGGATACGAAAGCAGCGTGCGAAGGCTTCCTAACATTGATGTCCGTCGTCGTGTGCAGCATGAAAATGATCTTGGTGCTGCTATCATGCAACGCATTGATATTGTGTTTCGTAAAGGCATCAAGGCCTGGGCACGCATGCTGCTGCCACATATGAAAGCGATAGATGGCATCAGTTACAAGAATGCATTCAGCATTACATCGCTACTAGCCCCCATGGAAGAGACCACCCAGGATGAGGAGGGCAGTGAAGTGCATCTCTCATCTGTTCCTTCTGCCTCCATCCCTACACAAGTGCTTGATACCATACCTGTCACCATCAGAGATATGCTGAAGTGTAAAAAGCCTTATAATATAGTAAGTTCAGGAGCACATAAACGTACAACTCTGGCCTAAGGAACTGCACAATACTAGTCGCACACTGCGCATGCACGCAGGCACTAAATAGGAATATACACAACTATACTACACTCCCTCACACTAAAATGTCTGATTACAGTTCATCAATAGCGGTCTGGTGGTCTACGTTGACGTTGAGGGTATCGATGAATCCCAGTTTCAGGTGCAGGTAGATGTTCATTTACTACAGGAGGTTCAGCCACTGGTTCAGGTAACTCGGTGTTCTCCACTGCTGAATATTCAGCCACTCTTCCAGGATACTGGTCATTCATATAGGGTTCATTTGTATCTTGCTCTGGAATATCCATTGCTGAGTCTGCCTGAATTGGTCCATCAGGTATTCCAAAGCTTTTCCCTTCCTCAGTGCCCTCTCGTAAAGTAGAATCCCCCTTATCCCTTATGTGGTCAACATGTCGCCGCCAATACTGGTTGGGTCCTACCTCCACCAGGTAGGTTAGTGGTCCTCTCCGTTCTGAAATCACTCCGGAAACCCACTTAGGACCGTTGAGTAGATTCCGAACCATTACATTTTGACCCACCACAAATTCTCTTCCTCTTGCATGTTTATCATGAATTAGTTTCTGATGAGCTTGTTGATCTAAAACCATCCGTTGCAGGTCTGGCTTCAGCATGTCCAACCGGGTTCGCATTGATCGTTTCAAAAACAATTCACAAGGAGCAACATCAGTAGTCGTGTGTGGAGAGCTGCGATATTTCAACAGAAATTGACAAAGCCGATACTTCAAGTCACACCCTTCCCGGTCTCCAGCCAACATTGCCTTTTTGAATGTTTGGATGAATCTTTCTGCCAATCCATTGGATGAAGGGTGGTAAGGAGCACATCGGATATGTTTGATACCATTGTTTCTCATGAATGTTTCAAACTCTGCAGAGACAAATTGTGGTCCATTGTCTGATACTACTTGTTCTGGAAGGCCATATGATGAGAACAACTCTCGTAATACTTCTATTGTCCTTTGTGATGTTGTGGATTGCATCATTTTCACTTCAGGCCATTTTGAATGTGCATCTATGACGACCAGGAACATATGGCTCTTGAATGGTCCTGCGAAGTCAATATGCACCCTCTTCCATGGTTGGGTAGGCCAAATCCAGGGATGGAGTGGGGCCACAGGAGGATTGTTCTTCACTTCTTGACAACTGAGGCAACTCTTGGCTTTCTCTTCCAAACATTTGTCAAGCCCTGGCCACCATAAATAACTTCTTGCAAGTGCCTTCATTCTTGATGCTCCGGGGTGTTCTTTGTGTAACTCCTGTAGCACATGCTCTTGTAATTTAGCAGGCACCACAACCCTAATACCCCACATTAAGCAATCTCCCTCCACTGTCAGCTCATTCCTGCGTGTCCAATAAGGTTTCAGGTTCTCAGGAACTATACTTGGCCAACCATTCCTTGTAAAAGTAACCACTTTGCTCAAAATGGGATCTTGACGAGTAACCTTTCGCAATTGCATGGCAGTCACTGGAAGAGCCTCGATCTGACCTACATTGAAAACATCACTGTCTGAAGTAGCTGTCCCTGCATCGGCTATGATAGAGAGAGGTAACCTGGACAAACCATCAGCATTTGCATGCTGTGCTGTAGGTCTGAATTCCAAATCATACTCATAAGCTGATAATAAAAGAGCCCATCTCTGTAACCGCGCTGCAGCCAATGGGGGTACACCGGTCTTTGGGCCTAGAATTGTCGTCAAAGGCTTATGATCTGTAAGCAGTGTGAACCGACGCCCACAAAGGTACTCGTGAAACTTCTTAACCCCAAATATGAGAGAGAGAGCCTCTTTTTCTAGCTGGGCATAGTTCCGTTCACTAGCATTTAAAGTTCGTGATGCGAAAGCGATAGGCCGTTCACTTCCATCAGGCAGTGTGTGAGAAATTACAGCCCCAATGCCATACGCAGAAGCATCTCCAGCCAACTTAATGGGTAAGGTAGGATCATAATGTACTAACACATTGGGTGATGTCAGACACTGTTTAGCTTGCTTAAATGCCTGCTCACGCTGATCAGTCCATTTCCACTGAACATCCTTTCTGAGCAGCTCATTAAGAGGATTAAGAAGTGTTGCCAGGTTTGGAATGAATTTTGAGTAATAATTTATCATCCCCAAAAATGACCGAAGTTGAGGCACACTACTGGGTACTGGGGCCATCAAAACGGCGTCTAACTTCTCTCCAGTAGCATGGATTCCATTGGCATCAATCCTGTGACCCAGATATTGCACAGATGTAGTAAGAAAACAACATTTTTCTTTGTTCACTCTCAACCCTTCATTCTGTAAACGCTTCAGCACCTCCTCTACGGTAGCGAGATGTTCCTCTTTGTTCTTTCCTACTATCAATGTGTCATCTAAGTAGCATAACACCCCCGACATTCCTTGAAGAATTGTATCCATGGCTCGTTGAAAAATTGCAGGAGCTGAAGCAATTCCAAATGGTAAGCGTGTGTACCGGTAAAGCCACGATGTGTGTTAATGGCAACAAATTGCCGAGATACCTCATCAAGCTCCATCTGTGTATAGGCTTGAGCTAAATCCAGTTTGGTAAACCACTTGCCACCTGAAAGAGCAGCAAACAAATCACTGGGCTTAGGCAGAGGATACTGGTCTACCATCAATGCCTGATTTATGGACACTTTATAATCACCACACAGTCGCACTGTACCATTCTTCTTAGGTACGACTACTACAGGAGCTGCCCACTCACAATGTGTTACTTTTTCAATGACGCCAGCCTCCTCAAGTCGATCTAGTTCCCTCTCCACTGCTTCCTTTAGAGCAAAAGGGACAGGCCTTGGTCGATGAAATTTCGGCTGTACATCTGGTAGCAACTTCAGGGTAGCTTTGAAATGCCTCATCTTGCCTAGATCATTGCGAAACAAGTCACTGTATCGTTGAATTAAGCTTTCTACAGGAGAACCCAGCACCTGACTGGGCACTTGGTGAATTGCCAAGCGTGAATCCCGACACAGTGTCTTCCAATCTATCTCCATCCGACGTATCCACTCTCTGCCCATCAAACTTGGCCCCTCTCCCTTAACCACAATTAGTCTAAGTTTCAGTGGCTGTCCTTTATATTGCACTTCAACATCAGCTTCTCCTAACACAACTAAAGGTTCTGCAGAATATGTTCTCAAAAATACTCGGGACTTTTTCAATGTAACAGAACGCAGACCTCTATACGTGCACTCTGATACAATTGACACTGCTGCCCCAGTATCTACTTCCATTCGTATCCAGGAACCATTAATACAAACCTTAGCCACCATTGCTGGAGAATGACTCTTCCCAACACAAGATATCACATAACTTTGCTCAACCCCTGGGTCCTCCTCTGCACCCACCCATTTAGCCTGGCTTCTATTCTTACATACCCGAGCTATATGCCCTTTCTCACCGCATTTGTGACAAGTATAATCCTTCAACCGGCATTGATCTGGAGGATGATTTCTTCGTCCACAATGAGTGCATTGCTCTCTTGTATCCTTTTCAGAAAGCCTTGTTCTTGATAGTTTATGAACGCCTATGTCAGGGTCCTTAAATTGCTTAGCCTGTAACTCTGCTGCTTCCTGTGCCTTGACTAATTCTAAGGCACCAGCGAATGTAAGCTTTGCCTCTGTCAGTAATCTCCTTTGTATGGCCTCGTTCTGTAATCCACACACCAAGCGATCCCGCAAAGCTTCGTCCAGAAAGTCTCCAAATTGGCAGTTTCTCGCTAGACGTCGTAGCTCTGCCACAAAATCCGCTACACTTTCCCCTACCAATTGACTACGGCGGTAAAAACTAAACCGCTCAGCAATAACAATAAGTTTCGGCTCAAAATGGCGTATTAACACCTCTGTCACTTCGCTGAACTTCTTCTCTTGTGGCCTAGAAGGCGCCAGAAGATTCCTCAGCACCCCGTACGTCTTGGGTCCAATTACGCTAAGTAGTATCGCTAGCTTTTTGTCCTCACCGATACCATTAGCAGAGAAATACAGTTCCACACGCTCGAGATAAGCGGTGATAGGTTCCAGGTCCGTATCGAACTCCTGAAGATGGCCGAATTTCGCCATCCCACCCTCGTCGCCAGTATAATATAGTAAGTTCAGGAGCACATAAACGTACAACTCTGGCCTAAGGAACTGCACAATACTAGTCGCACACTGCGCATGCGCGCAGGCACTAAATAGGAATATACACAACTATACTACAAGCCTTATACCTCCATTGATGCAAGGACACTTCTTTTCACTCTGGCTGATGTGCCCCAGGCTTACATTGCATCATTGCTCACCATCAGCAACAAATACGCAGGGTCTTTACATTTCCAAGCCAAGGTGGACAAGCTATATATAATAAAAGGTGTTACACTTCAACAATACAGGCACTCCCGTTCTCGTGTCAATAGTGCTATGGTCAACCTTGCAGTGGAATTCATTTATGATGATGACAACATCAGTCGCCTTGCCTGGGAAGCTAAAAAACGCGCTCCAAACAGGGATCTTAGGTGGAAAGGCCTAGCAAACATGTTTGCAATGAGATCCCTCGTTTTAAAACATGACATTGCAACCATGTACAGGCACTATTTTGATAAACAGAGGTCTGTGATGCCAGGTATGCCACCTATAGGGAAGACTCTCTTTTACACCATTGCGAACAACATCACAGGTTGTGGAAAGTTGCAAGAGGCGCGGGCAGGGGTGGACTACCTGAAAGTCAATTTTCACTCTGAAAATTTTACCATCATCGACAAGGTAATTGATGTTCTAGCTCCCCTGTCTGATATTGACCACACCCTGCGGGATGAGTTGCTCTGCCTCCGTTCTGACGTGTTTACATTCCTCAGCTACGGCTTTGCAGTACATGTGAAGAGTGGAGTGCACAGTGGTTTAAAACCATAGCTGACCAGGACATTTTCAAATTACTGTATACAAATAAAACCAACTTGTTTGTATCCTGATTTATAATGAGGTGATAAAATTAATGTAAGTTATTAAATAAAGTTAATAGGATACAATCAAGACAGATTAATCAAGTTTAACATATATATATAAATTCCATTATTGTAATGAATTGATAGGTATTAATGGCAAAATTATATTACACTAAACAGGTACTAAATGATGTAGGAATTAAAATTTAATAATTATCCCAGAATAGTTCATTAAATTCAAGGCAAACAATCAAGATTCTTAATACATTATAATCAAAAAATACATTGGATAACTAACATAATTTATAATCATAAATGTAATTCAGTTCAGTTCAAATATATCTCTGGCATGATACAATTCTTATGCTGCATTAGCCTATAGTGGGCTGGTAGGTCTACTTTGGTCTTCAATTCCTGCCTAAGACTAGTATACCCTGTCCGACCAAGCTTGTAAGTAGATAAAATAAATAGATCCTCATCTAAACTTATCTCTCTGCTAACCATTTCCCCTTGTGGAACAACTTGAGACCTACTGAAGCTACAGCCCTGTCATGTATGTAATTCTCCCTATGAAGCATGTATCCTAACAATTGAGTAGTTGTTATTTTTTGCACTTCTGCTTCCTTCTTCAATAGAGCAAACAAAGTATCTGTTCTCCTTTTGGAATGACGAGGGTTCAGTGCATCGAGTGGAGCAATTGTGCTGGTACTTGCTTCATCTTGTTCTTTTTCAATCTCTTCCACTTCATTTCCTTCATGTTCATCTGAACTCTGAGCAATAGTTGGCTCATCGGTAACATGAGGTTTAAAAAACCTCTCTTGCTGAAACTCCATAAATGCCTTCTTTGTACTTTCGCTCTTCTGCCGTTTGCTTAATTTAGCCCATCTACTCCTAAGACTACGAAAGCGATAAACCCATCGATCAAGACCTACAGGCTCGTCCACTATTCCTTCATCGTTCATAAATCGTCTGGCTGCCTCCACGTTGCTTTTAACCTTCATTACGTACCTTTCAAACGCTTCTTGATTGCTAATACTAGTACTTCGGTCGTCGGCCATGATTACAAAAGCAAGTTAAGTTGCGATTATTAACAACGTTGTATCGTTAGTCGCTCGTGTTTAGAGCATTTTTAAAAACCAAAACTTTGAAGCGGCAAGAAGCGGCGCGTGTTAATAGGTAGGCATTTAATAGCAGAAGGCTTTTACTATATTACTTTGCTTGAGAAGGCCGCCCTTTTTCACCCATTTGTTCCCTTAGGCGGTTGCACGTGATTTTATTACATTCCGCAACTGAGTAATCCAATTAAATTTAAGTCCTGTGACGAGCTATGCGTATAAAAATTATACCAGCATCTGTAAGAAGGCTTTAAGAATATATGTCTACTTTATTTACTTTCCATCACTCACAGTGATTTTAAAATAATCCGTAACACACAAATACATCTGTTGAACACATTTACCTCAATTTAATACTTTGCACTTGGCTATCAGGGCCAATATATGGCCTAATTTGAAGTTGGAGCACAAATTATGATAGCTCAGGGAGTTTAAAACAATTTTTTAAAATAAAGTCTGACATTACATCCTGACCCCATGTCATGGTCTTAAACCACTGTGGAGTGCAGGCATCCGACGACACTGTAGTGCAAAACCGTGAGCCCCAAGAGCATGAAGCACACCAGTTTGCTGAATATGAAAAGCTGGGGGAGCTTCTTTCACAACCAGATTTGTTTGATGAGCCAGCTACACAGGAATCCTTTATATTTCAGGTGCAAAATCAGCTCAATATGTGTGCAAGTATTGGGGGATCTGTGGCAGAGCTGGGTGGGAACAATTGCTGTGCATCTACTCACTCACCCGCATATGCACTAGACTTAGTGCCTGACAGGAGACCAAATATGAACCCCAAGCTTGTAGGCCACATGGACTGCAGTGCTTGTAGGGGAACATTCTTGTTCTACGACAGGTTGAGACGTGTGGCTTTATCCAAGCTGGATCAGGACCCCACAAGGCTGGCAGAGATAGCTGATATGCTATTGTCAATCCACCAGTGTGAGCGTCGCACTTTCAGGTACATGGCCCATGTGATGCTAGCTGCCCAACAGTCCCACAAGATGAAGCAGGTCATCGCTGAAATGGACTCCAGCACAGCATATGTTGTCTTTGACTTCAAACAGAAGTTCCTGGCCAAGGGTTTCCGGGAGGGTGGTGACTCATACTATGGGAAAAAAGGTATGCTATGGTTTGGAGTGGGTGTGTACATCAAGCCAGACTCTCAACATGCCAGCTACAGTGAGTCTTCTGATAAACTCCATGTGGAAATG
Organism: Ephydatia muelleri; assembly: GCA_013339895.1. Classification (NCBI taxonomy): domain Eukaryota; kingdom Metazoa; phylum Porifera; class Demospongiae; order Spongillida; family Spongillidae; genus Ephydatia; species Ephydatia muelleri. Next base: position 7,337,108 of record JABACO010000010.1, on the reverse strand, counting down.
GATTTCACTGCTCATGTAATCCGTTTACAGCAAGAAGCAGAGATGGCAGAGAGTGTTTGTGATAGGCAAGATGAACATGTGGATGAGCAAGAGGATGAGGATGTACAGCATAAAGATGTACAGGATGTGGATGCTCTGGGTGAAGACATACAGGATGTGGATGCTCTGGGTGAAGACACACAGGATGTGGATGCTCTGGGTGAAGACATACAGGATGTGGATGCTCTGGGTGAAGACGAACATGATGAAGACGAACATGATGAAGATGAACATGATGAAGACGTACATGATGAAGACGAACATGATGAAGACGAACATGATGAAGACGTACATGATGAAGACGAACATGATGAAGACGTACATGATGAAGACGTACATAATGAAGACGTACATGATGAAGACGTACATGATGAAGACGAACATGAAGACGTACATGATGAAGACGAACATGATGAAGACGAACATGATGAAGACGAACATGATGAAGACGTACATGATGAAGACGTACACGATGAAGACGAACATGATGAAGACGAACATGATGAAGACGTACATGATGAAGACATACACGATTAAGACGTACATGATGAAGACGAACATGATGAAGACGAACATGATGAAGACGAACATGATGAAGATGAACATGATGAAGACGAACATGATGAAGATGAACGTGATGGAGACGTACATGATGAAGACGTACATGATGCAGCTGCCATTCATTTCATTGATTGCATTGTGCAGGGCGAACAGAGGGCTGATGGGAACATTGTTCTTTCGTGTTTGGAAGCAGCATTTCATGCCTTGAGGCAGCGGTTTCAATATGTTTCCAAAATAATAGTCCAGAGCGACAATGCCAAAAACCTGGCTGGCAAGCAGACTAAGCTGCTCCTGCCATATGTTTGCTCAGCTGCAGGGCTCAAGCTATTGGCCTATTATCATAATGAGGCCCAGAGTGGTAAAGACGTGTGTGACACTCACTTCTCACACCAGCAGACACAAGTTGATACCTACCTGGTGCAGGGAGATGGTGGTAGGAAGGTTTCCACTCCAAAGCAACTTGCAGTGGCTCTAATAACCAACTCTGTAAAAAACACAACTGTGCTACTCGTGAAGCTCGATTTTCATGCTCCGTGTCGTACAGCTGTGATACCGGCAATACCTGGCATGTCTGGGTTCTATGCAGCTAATTACATTACTACTGATGGTAATCCAGAAGTCCAATTCTTTCACAGTCTTAGTCAGAAAGTGCCATCAGTCACAGTTCCGATTCCTTCGCGCCCTGCCTGTTCACTGAGTACCCCTATGGGTTCAGACGGAGTCAACTTCACTGGTGTTACTGTTCTATTGAACAGTGATTCAAAAGGAACTTGTGTGCAAGCAAACAAGGATAGAAGTCGATACGCGAGGAGACATAAGGGCATGAGTTATTGTGAACTACAGCGTCTGCAGAAACGAAGGGATGATGAGGAGGCAATGAATGAGATACAGGCAGCATACCCACAGTGTGCTAATTGTCTCTACCACTTCAAATCCCAGAAGCTGCTGATGAATCATATGTGTGGTGGAGTGTTCACAGCTAAAGATGTGCTCAGCAAAGCAATGAAGCATGCAGATGAGCTCCTTTCCAGGATGGACTTTACTCTAGAAGGTGCTATTGATCGGGCCTCGAATATGTTCGATAATGCAATAAATTATGCAACATTCGAGCCAAACTTTTAAGCTGGTTGGGCCCACACCAGAAAGGACATGCATCCAGAGTTGACTTCCAAGGTAATGACCATTATTCATCAGTGCTGGAAAGCTGGGGAGTCTATTGACCAGGGTAAGGTGAAGATTTCTGTGGATGGTGTATTTGCCAGGCTGGATGAGCTGCAGTTGCAGAAAGTTATTAGGCTGAGTGAGCTTCCTCTTCCAGGGAAGATACGTGCAGTGTACCAGACCATTGGCAGCAAGACAGAAGCTCCAAGTGCTGTTGGTAAGCGCGGAAGGCCGCAAAAATATGGTGGACCGACTGGAAGGCAGAAGAAGGCCAGAATCACATATGGGGAGCTCGATTTTGAGAAAAGCCTATCCAAATGGAAGAAGCCTGAATTGGAGGTTTATCTCACCCACCATAAAATGGCTAAGTCAGGGAACAAACCAGAACTCCTCAAGCGTGTCTCTGATCACATAGACTCCACTGCAACTGAGCAACAATGAATTGTTATGCTTATCTATGTACATGTAGTTAGTAATTACTTAACTTGCGCAATTGCAATAATTGTTACATTCGTTTACGTAAACATTGTAAAATTTAGGTCTGGGGTCGAGGGTGGATTCCAGCTGTGTTTGGTTCCAGCGCTTCCGTGCAATTAGAGGGTCCAAAATCGTGGAACACTATGTATCTAGCTTAGGTAAGAACCATGAATAGTATTTTGCCTGTAATAAGACCCAGGAAAAAAAGTGTACTTATTATCGGGAAGGGTCTAACCGTTTAACTTCGAACGAACGGTCAAAAATAGCGAAATGACTTACGAAGCTAGGGATAACACAAAACATCGTGAAAAGGTTGGGCCATTACGTTAATACCCGTTTGTGAGGCTTACAATTTGTCCGACAATTTTTTCCAAAAAGTGAGTTCGACAAAAATGTGCAAAAAAACCTTCGATTTACACGGAACCGGTGTTAAGAACGCTTGAACTATCTTAACACCGGTTCCGTGTAAATCGAAGGTTTTTTTGCACATTTTTGTGAATGAATAATTTAATTATGTACGGTAGAAATTAATATTTTGTCTTGAATTTAGTTACGGAATGGTTAATGATATAATTTTTTGAAGTCCATTCACCATAATCGGACCGATTTATAGTACATTATAGACTTGTTTAAAATTCAATTTGAAAAAAAAAAGCAAGATGACCGCCTATGTATGGGCCATTTCTGGATATGATGTCAGTGGATGTCTGGCCCACCAAACCTAGACTGTGTGGAAGACAACAGCATTGCAGTAATGCAGACACAGAGGACAGCAGTATCGTGTCAATCTTACAGTCACTTTTCTGGACCATCTTTTAACATATGAAGTTATGTTTATTAAAAGGCACCTCTAGAAGTAAAATGCTACAATTTGATTTCTATTTCGTCTTTGCACAATTATTCCTAACGCGAGTTACACTTGATGAACGGAGGAGAAAAATTAAATCGAGGATATTGAAGTGCCGACCTGTCGCTCACAATAACAGCACTATTTAACAAAGCGTACGTTACATGTACATATTTGTCGTGCATTTGATAGATTATATGCCAGCAAGCGAGTGGAGCCAACGCTCCGTTATTGTTTAAAAACACTCGATCAAAATCCATGCCCACGGAGCCAATCCTACATTGTACCCACTATCGTGGGTCCTGATATAAACTGTTCACTTAATTGTATAAGAGTTTTTATGCGCAAGGAAGACACGCTGACGGCTCACCGGGCATGACGGAACAATTCCAGGCAATGAGATATGGCTCAAGCTGGGTGGTGCCGAGGGTGGAGGTGCAATCTTTCAGATCGTCAATACCCAATGCACCGAATTCTGTCCACAATACATGTATTTTCTCGTGCTTTGAAAACTTTTTAATCTCCATGTGGCACCTGAACAGGTTCAGAGGTGAAGTGGCATAATGAAGTGGAAGTAAGAAAGAACTTTTTTTTGTGTCAATAGTTGACTTTTTTTTTTTACACACAAGGGACTACAAGTTCAAAGTGTCCTCAGCGGTGACTAAGAGTTCCTTTCTCGGATGTATGGACATTTTGGTGCAAGTGGTAAGAACATAAATGTCAAACTTGGCTATATTACTTGTACCTAACTTCTAGGGAAGCAGCCATGCCGTTTATGCCTGATCACCCAAAAGCAGTTGAAGTTGCCCAGCTGCTAGAGAGCCGTGTGTTCCTCGCACCTTGGATTCCATGGTGTTTGATCATCAACGTTTTATGGAGAAAGAGGACGGAATCTTAAGAAAGCCAAGCCGCATACAGCACCCTTTTTTAGCATACCAGTATCACAGGTATGCTGACACTTGTAAGACAGTATACTTGCATGCATGTGCAAAACATTGTACACATTAGGTCTGCATACCAGGCTTGCATGTGATACGAAATTTTCGCCCTCTTTGAAGATACCTGTCACCAGCTGGACCTAAAACTGGCAATGCATTGGAAGGAAAACCCCACCAACAGTTCAGAATATGAGGAGTATTCCTGCATGTTAAGAAATCTCAGCATGGCAAAAAGTGAACTAGAATGCTTGCTGCATGAAGAGAAGATAATTCAGCACAATGAATTGCTTGCAAGAGGTCTGCTGGAATTATCCAGTACCTGCCACACACACCCAGTGAGTCCGAATTCGTATCACATCCTTTTTAAAAAATAATAGAGAATAAGATCACTGCATTACAAGAGAAGACCAGCAAGAGCTTCAAGGTAGATGATGGTCCATGCATGAAGAGCATTCAATTGTGTTTAAATCGATTGGCAGTGTCACCAACACTACTATGGAGGCATCTTTGTAGGAAATCATGTTCACACAATTCTGAAGGTACCATTATACATGTATGAAACAGATAATTACAATGTGATTTATCGGTCATGCATTTCAGCCCTCCAATGTGGAATCTCTGTGTTCTTGTGTTTTAACAATTGCACAAGACACACCTGTCATGTCTGGTGCACCAAGTTCCAAACCATACTTTTACAGTTCTCAGAATGCCATTCACTATATGATTGCAACACCATTAGGCCAGAGCCTAGGTAAATTTTTACTATATTAAATGCAGAGTATAAGCTTTATTCTGGAAAGATGATGCCATCAAGAAGTTGTTTGCAACTCTTGACAGTACATTTGGGAGCATGAAGAGAAACTGTGAAGATGCATCTCCTAGAAGACCACATGGTTGAGTAGATGTCAACACACCCAGCAGGCTGTGGATTAATGGGGAGAGCAAGAAGCTGAATCCATTCATGCCAAATTCAACTCCTCAGTACTAACTTGCTCTGGGATAAGGGATCCTAAACAGAAGCTGAAAAGCATAATGAACGAGCACTACCTCAACCTCTCACCCCATATATCAACTGTAGTGCCACCAAGTGAGAAGGCCAAGGAAAACATGAAATGAAATCAAAATGGCGGCGTTATATTGACATATTCAGCTGGTCAAATACTCACGAGAGCGCGTAGTAACGTAACGACAACAAAAACAACTGAAACAACCTCTTCACATTCCATCAAAACATAAAAATAATAGGGTGAGATTTGTTACAAACTTGTGTGATTCGTGCGGCTGTCACGAAAATTTTGGTCTCCCCTAAAATGTAGTCTCCCGGACCAATTTTGTATGAGGTCCCTCCTGACTAATTTGGTCCGCACAAGCTTATTTTGGTCCCCCTGTAAACAGGTACTTAAGGTGGTACACGGCAAGTCAGTATCAAAACGAGAGTGACGAAGAACAAGGTGATGGTATGATCGTATCTGCTAGTCCTTTTTTTGTCACATACGATGGCTGTTTTATAGATAACGATGATGCAGTGTACATAGTGTATGAATAGGTTGGTGTCAACGATGGTGTTAGGATGCTAGCAATGGTGAAGAAGATGGCACTAGTGAAGAAGATGGAGCTAGTGAAGACGACGACGCAATTCTGAGAACTCCTACAAGCAGCTTCAACATCGACGTTCACACACAGACCGGTGGAAACGATTGTGGGCTTTTGGCTATATTTGCAGTAGCTCTGTGCTCTGGAAGAGATTCACTGACATATATGGAGACAAACGAACAGAAAGAAATGAGGAATCATCTCCGCCAGTGCTTCAGTGCAGGGCATTTTCCCTCCAGTTTATTGTACCTGCAGACACCATGGCCTGGGAGAGCAGAAATGCATCATGCAGTAGTAACTCTTGTGCAATGCAGTCAATGCAGAGAGTGGTGCCATGCTAATTGTGAGAGTATTACTGAAAGCAAAGTAAATCAAGTATGACATGTAAACAATGCACTCAACTGTAAGTAAAACCACCAAGTAAATGTTTCATCTAACATTTCTTCATTTGTGCATAGTGCTTATGTACATGTGAGAGACATGTGTCATGTGACATGCATGTGATTTTAAATTAACAACGATGAGAGCAAGCATCTGAAGGGGAGACTAGAACCACAGAGACCATTATGTACGTTCCGAGAGATATTAATTTCATTTATTTAAATAAACGGTTTTAAAAGTGGAGGACAAAATCTTTCAAGGAGGACCGCTACAAAATAAGAGGTCCAGTTTTTTCATAGGGGGACCAAAATACTGGTCCGGGAGACTATTTTGGGGAGGACTAATTCTTGCGTGACAGGACTCATGCTGTACTATTTAACTTTGAAGCAGATAACTATATTTAGCATACATAGACTGGCAAAGAAAAAGAAATCGGTAGCATTGTGTTTCAAATTTTTTGCTGTATATGTACATGGTTGTGCATGCTATCAAATCCTGAAAGTTGTGCTTAAAATATCTTGTTTGTCAGAAGATATGCGTTGCTAGGGAGTTAATGTTCATCAATAGCTACAACAGGATATGTTGCCATATGGAGCCATGTGTTGGCCAGATTGTGCGTTGGAAGGTAAGGTTAAGTTCTTTCATGCAAGAAAAGAGTAGAATGCTTGAAGAGTCACTGTATAAGGACTTACACAAAGAAGGAGATAAAGGAGCAAGTTTCATGACTTGAAAAGCACAAATGGCTGGTTTAAAGTCTATTATTGGAATGTGGGCTGTGCAACTAATGAGTTCTTTTCTCCTCAACGACTTTTCAAATAGCTTGTAGCATATAGATTTTAATGCAAAATCTTAGAAAACCACAGGCAAAGATGGATTGTTGGTCATGGCTCGCCATGATAGTTTGGACTATCACCGTAAAAATTCAGTTTTTCGGAGCTTAAACTGATGCATGCAAAAGCATGAATGCTCCAAAGAATCTTGAGAAAGCAAAATTGCGAGGGCAAAGAGATGATGTTCAAGTTCAAATGAAGGACATTTTTTTTCCCTGATACTGTCTCCTCTTGGCTGAAAAAACCGTGTAAGCTGCTAAAAACGCTAAGTATAATTGACGAAGTCACGCGTAAGCCTATACTGTATGTATAGTTCAATACAGTGGCGGCAGAAAGGGGGAGGAGAGAGGGAGGTCTCAAGAACCCCCAATAATGGCATTGGTACATTGTCACCTGTAATCATCTATCACGTTCTTGACAACACAGGGAAAAAATGGGTCAAATCAAGTGGCATCATTTCCGCGAAAAGGACCTAACATGTTTTTTTAAATAAATATTATAGAAGTCTGAAATATCCTCTACACATTGCTACTTACGCACTGAGAATCGGAGTATCTATCACAGAGCTGTAAGGCTCTGAATTTTTAATTAGCCAATTGCGCAAAATTTTATAATGTCCTTTTCACGGAAAAGATCCCAAGTTTTGATTTTATCAGTAAAGGATTTTAAAATCCTCTTTAAAGACATTGCATTAAATCAAACATGTGTGATTTTTACAGTTCAATCACATAATGATTCCAAAATGATTCTACACGTTTTTTTTCCCTGTGCAATTTGAAGCGAAGGCTGGTTACGTGAAGTGGGCATCGAAGTGTTAAAAAAAAGCAGGTCATCATAGTAGTGTTGGAAATGGCTAACTCGAAAATTGATTGTGAGCTACCAAAAGCGAGCTGTGTAGCCAGAGGGCATAGCATAGCACATCTATTACGCTAATTTGTAGTAGTTTTTAATGCAATAATTCACCGAAAAACATCTCGATGGGGGAGCTTCTTGCCGCACTTCCCCATCTCCCTACCCGAACAAGAGGAATACTATTAACCAAAGCCCTGTATCCGCCCCCTGCTGTATATTTATATACCTTCTGCCGCCACTGCAATAGCTCAGGGATATTAAATTACATGGAGGGGGGGAGAAGTAATATTAACTAACTACAATCAACAACAATAGTGTTAATTAACATGAACTAATAATGTGCAACAACCTGTATTATGATTATTATTTTTTAGTAGACAATAAAGTCCAAAACTACAATTATTTCAATTGCTACATTTTTGTTATTAAAAAATTCCAATCAACAAATCAAACTTGATAATCCTCACCACAATCAAGAGACATGGTAATTTAATAACTCACTATTGAAGTTAATTAATTGAGGTATCAATGATCAGTAGTTAATTTATGTGTCTCTAATTAAGGAATGTGTGTAATTGCCATTTATAAACAAAATTAATTAGCTTTAATAAGCCAATAAACATAAAATGATATTTAACTTTAATAACTCAGTATTTAAATCAGTAACTTGAACATTACCAGATAAATTGACCTCAGGCTAATAAAAAGTAGTAAGTAGTTTTATTCTGGAACCGTTTGCATCTATCAAATAGGCTTCTTCTAGCCATACTCCTATAATATGCCCTATAACAATTATGCATACTGACAGTGCTTGCAATCTGCTTACAGTAGAAGAACAAACGAAGAGATAGCAGAAGCAGTGGCACCGCCCACCACAGTGGAAATCAAGAGACCTTGCTCTATTTACTAAAATAACTCACAATCCGATGCAGTGCCATGGGTCTGAAAACCTGTAGTTAGACGTTTACAAACCTGTCTGATGAGGAGAGGTTCAAGGGTTTTCGTTACTTCAAGCTTAACTCGAACACCTTAACGGGCTTATACAGTAAGTAGAACTTGAGGTATCCCATTAGTCAAACTTGTCCCCATCCCCCCCCCCCGACTATCAAGCAAGCAACTTACCAAAGATAAATCTTAGTTTCTGTGATTTCGATACTCCTATCACCCTAACGTAGAAAATTAAAATACCGTAATTTGGCCGTATAACAACCTCGTTTCCAATCATGTAATATCCCTGAATAGCTTGGTGTGAGCCAGGTTCATTAAATACTCATGTCAGACCAAAATGTGATTTTTTATAGTAAGTACCATTTAATTATCTGACGTCATGGTGTTCATGAAAGAACGTTACTCTGCGCAATTAGAGGTATAAACCAGGCAGGGTTTTAGGATTCATTTAGCGAAGCCGATGTTGTCATCAAATCCCGCTCCAAAACATTTCCCTTTTCAAAAAAACTCGTCTCTTGGTGCTCCGCTGGCTCCACATTAACCTCTGAGTCTCACTTTATGCGCCATACTATACATGTAACATCCAATTACAATAATACGGTATAGTATCGATGTTACATTTGGAGCGATGTTTCTCACCCCGTTGATCTCGATTGTGATATGCATGTGTGGCGGCCTTCCAATCGCAAGTAAGTATTGTACTTACCATTGAGTTGTTGTCCCCACACACAATAATACACGTAAAACGCACACACACACACACACACACACACACGCACGCATACACACACTCGCGCACACTTACGTGTACAAACAAAAACGAACACCATGTCGTTCACCTGGGTCCGTCCCACGGCAGAGTCGGACTGTGCGCCTCGCCCTCAACCCTTCGCTTGCGCCAATGGCGAATGTGCTTTCTTCGTTCAAAAGTGTGACGGAAAGTGGGACTGCTCTGATGGTAGTGACGAATATGGATGCCGTAAGTTTATTATTTCTCACATTTGTTTGATGATCGTGTTGAATGTACATACTGACTTCCGAACGGTGTGCAGTGTGTAGAGGATGCAAGGAGCGTGGCTGTAGATTCGGTTTGAACTTTCAAGGCGAACGTCGGAATAGAGCCGGAGGGTTTTTTATGAAACGTTTGCATGTCCTATACACAATCAGAAATTGCCAAGATTTAATAGAACTTCCACGTTCCAGTCAGAGTAGCAATTCTTTTAGCCTGCAGCAAATTATTATCATAGCAGTATCAGATGATACAAGTGGGCCCACCACCAACTAGTTCATCTGAACTGTAAATGTATTGTACTGCTCTTGTGTAGTAGCTGCAATGACTTTAAAAATAACTATTGAATAGTTGAATAAAATTCAGGAGTAAAAGTTCCCTTGCATTAAGACAAAACCATCTAATGTTTCATCTTTATTTTGTTGAAAATGAAGAGTAATCGGTGTGTTCGTATTGTATTTTGACCGTATATTATTCTGATTACTAGAAAGCAATTCTATGTATGCACATCAATCAGTGTACACATACCATGTTGTGCTGTTGTACTATTCTCTTTTAAATATTTGTATGGAAGTGTTGCATATTGCATAAGAGAACCGACAGATCGGAAGTATCTCCAAAAAAAAAAAAGCTTTATTGCCACAGTAACGACCTTTTGTGTCCCCGTAAGACGATGCATTAGGCGAGGTGGGTATTATTTTGGGTACAATAGTAAACGAACATTCCAATTTAAGTGCTAGGTATCATGAGAAACAGCCAATCTCAGATTGCATACTTTCCACTTTTTTTTTTTTTTTTTTTTTTGCATGCAAATTATAGCAACACCGTCCAGAACCAACGTGCAATGACTGTATTATAGATTGTACATGGACATACTTGACATACATACAGTGCACATGACAACAGGTATCAGTTGCAGGTACTTTTGCACGTACTCAAACTAGCCATCGTGCGTAACTGCCAACACTGCAGTGCTCTGAGTGCAGTGCATGTTCGTACAACTGCACATTGCCAGAGCAAGGTGTACATGTCAAGCTCTGGATAGGACTTCATTCCCATTGCTTAACGAAGACTTGCATGTAGACCTGTATGATGTGTTGCCAACAATGCTCACCACCATCAAAGGCAAGACAGATGGGTGTTGTCGGCTTTGGCTAGCCAAAGTAGTGATGCAATTAACAAAATTCCACACATGCATAGAAGCATCATAGGATGTAATTTGGAATCAACTGTCCAACACGTGTATTACTGATTAAAAAAATTAGATAGCCTCCATTTTTAACCCTTGTAGCAATGTACAGATATGTAATGACATCAGGTGAAATTAATACACATCTAATGGTGCCATTTTGACTGCTACATCATGTTCTGTTCATCTTACACAGAGTTTTGTTCTTCTGATCAATTGATGTGTTACGAAACTCAAACCTGTGTACCACACAGCCAAGTGTGTGATGGACATCAAGACTGTAAATATGGTACCGATGAGCTAGGCACTAATTGTGGTGCTGTAGGTGAGAGCCTTTGCATGTTGTACAGTGTAGACGCTTAATCATCTGTAACATTCTCTACAGCTACTGCCTCTCAAGACACAACTAGCTCCTATACGTACCTATTCTTTGTTATTCCGGCAATCGTCCTATTTGCCTGCCTGGTCTGTGTCGGTCTTTGTGCTGTGGCTGTTGTGCTGTACAGCAAGGAAAAGTATGGACACAGACGTCGAGTGACTGCTGTTGACGTCAATGGTGTCGACATTGTAGCCATGAGTGGCATAGTTCAACATGATGATCACTCCACACCCGGTACACGTTCCTGTGCTGGAGGTAAAAGTGTACCCTATCCTGTTGTGGACCCACCTCCATCATACAACCAAAATATGTTCTCACGATCTCCTCCTCCTCCTTACTCCAGTGAAATCTGATCTGTTCCAACTGCATCTTTGAATCGTGCATTTTTTTTTTTGGGCATGTGACATTCTATCATACAATGTCTCAGTTACCAGCAATCTGTGTCTTCTACCATGTGCGTCGTACGAACCCTCAAGTTATACAGCAGTCTGAATTCATTATGATGATCATTTTATCATCTACTTGATGTCAATAAAATTTGGTGTACTTTGCATTGTATTTGTGCAAAATGATGTATGATTAAGACAATTTCGGGACCACACCAAGTATGGTGCACAATTCGTTACTGATGTCTTCACCAATACCTACATGTATGAGACAAGCCTCAAACTGGGTATCTCGGTTTGCTCACTGGTGAATTTGTGCGGATGGGCCCACATTTTAAGTGATGATTGCATTGTTGCCAGTTGTATGTTTGGTTCTTCTATACCACTTCTACCATATATGCAGGCATTGTACACAATTCCAATTCATAAATGGTTGTTTTTTCCCCCCATTTGATGAACATAGAATAATTGGAGTGGAATCAGACTGTTCTAATGGGGACCATGGGTCATGAGGAAAAGCAAATAGTTACTGTGCCTTAATGCAGCAAATATTGCTTTCTGTCTGCTTCTTTCAATCCACTTATGTCAAGTAAAAAAAAAACTATTATTTGTTTGTGAAAAGTACACCAGTGAGCTGTTGTCATTGGCAATGAGGTATCCCAAAACCGCCAGGAAAGAAAATGGAGCATGGGCCAAGAAGCCATTGGTTTCAAAGGCAACAGTTCAGGGAAGAATGGTATGCTTGGGGGGGGGGGGGGGGGGGGGGGAGGGAGGTGACATAATTGTAGTTCTGATCTTGTCAGTTCTGCTGTTAATTGGAATTTATAAATAAATAACTACAAATCAGAGATGGATGATTTCTGGATATAGCACTTATGACCAGAGATCTTCTTAAATGCTGTCTCCACCGTTAACAAAAAAACATGCACTGACATGGAGAATACTACATGATCAAATAAAATAAATTCCTACCTTTTTTTTCTTCAATGCAAAATTGTATGTAATTAAATCATGCATTGCAAACATTAAGGACTGCAGTCACAGGTGTAACACTGGAAGAATTTAACTAATAAATCCATGGTATGGCCGAAATCAGGGTGTGTGAAATGTACACAATACATGAGTTCCATCTTCAAGAACCATCATTGGTGTTGCAAACCTTGGGTTGGTATGTCATTCCTTTCTACGGTACATGTCGCTGCACACAAAGTAATATTGTCACAACTCCTACGTGTACATATCATCAGTAGCAACAGGAAACCAGGTTACTAATTGCCAGATTTCCTGTTGCCTGCTGAATGATCAATGTATGAGGATAGGATAGAATGGTGTCCCAGTTGATAACACATGCTAGAAAAATGTATTCATGTTTAATACATATTATTCATCAAGATAATTAATATCCTTACTCTCAGTGAGGATACCAAACCTGGTAATTGGAAGGACTTAGCTGCAAACATAGGGGGGACATCATGACCATTTTGAGTAGAACAAACCAGGAAAATGACAAGTTTCTCTCTTGTTTGGAGATGCAAATTGGCACATAACCCTGCTGAAAATATTTTATGCAATACTTACAGCAGTTTATCAAAAAATACAGCAGAGCAAATAATTTATATGGAAACTGGCTGTAGTCTTGTCAATCATCTGTGTTGCTAAGATTACTCATTATCTCTTCTGTGTTAATGTGTACACAGATAAGACGGGGACAATTAAAAAAAATATACTATCACATCAGACTCATCATTTCAACAACTGCCGGCCAAAAACAACTACAGGTCATTCAAGACCTCATATATAGGGAACTGTTGAACTAGAAGGTTTTGTGCTGTCTGTTGTGGGTATCACTCAGCCAATCATGATTTGAAATTATTGCCTTGTCTTCAGCAGTAAGCCATGTTCTGAAATCCACATTGATGAAGAAGGTTGTGACTTGTTTGGTATCTTTCAACTTCCATGATATCAGCTTCTTTCTCCCAGCCCTTTATGTCTACATTGGAACATGGCTGGCCACTGTGACATCTTTTAGTGCGCACATCATTTCCTTTGACTTTTGCAAACACTCTTGCAACTGCAACTATGCAATAATGCAGATTCGTTCATTCTCCCATCCTATTACTTCAGTGGTCATATCACCACTGTATCTTTCCAACTCGGAGGCTGCAACACAATTTTTCAATACACCAAATGGGCGGTACAGTTTATGTTTTGTACCTACACTTGATACAACTATGCAAGGCAAGCGTTTCAGGTCACTTGACACTCATCTATTTGAGCAATTCGAATGCCTACAGCATCTCCTATACAAATTTATTTGACTTGCATTATCAAATTCTGGGCATTTTTGTCTATATTGACATCAGCTTTTTTTTAGTGGCATGTGCTTTTATAAATATATTACATATGAAACAGAAGTAATGCCAAGGCATGCAGAAAAATGAACACACCATCATCATCCTCAGAATTATGAACATCAATCCAACTTCCTTTACATCATTTATCTCTTCACCACTTGCATTTGCATTTTGATGATTTCCAAAAGTTTCAGTCCTTGACTCACCTCATCCTCAAACTCATTGGGTGTACATCCTTCATTTTCATTCCTAGCATCACCTTGACTTTCATGGTTTTCTATTCTAACCTCCTCCTGGTTCTTATTACTATTGTCCTGTGTTGTTCTGAGGTAAACACAACATAATTTAAGAAGAAAAAACATTAGCATATGCAGAAATCAGCGGTCACTAGTAAAGTGATGGTGTTTTAAAGGACGCCCTATAGCATGTCTTCTATTGCTATTACATAGAGGTAGTGTAATTTGAATTTGTGTTGAATTTTAAGTAGTAATGTTTCTAATTTATTCAAACAAAGTTACAATTAAAGCTATTTAAATGTATGGCAATTGACTACTCTTGAATTTTATTAACTAACTACTTATTATTAAACTTTTTCCACTTCATTTTAAGATGTAAAAAGTGCAAATATATATTTACCATTGCATTGAACATTTCATTTCGGGAAAACAAAATATAGTTTCCATAAACATGTACACAAAATCAATTTTTTCTGACCTAATTATTGTATTCCACTGATCGTTAAAATTAACAAATTGAGTTGCCCCCCTTTATTATGATTTGCAGCACAGTGGTACACTTCTTCATGCCAGTTGGTTTTTTTTCCATTACATAGGCTTTTCTGATTCGGGGAGCCTTCAAACAATATCCTGTTAGGTTACCGGCGCTATCTTGACCATTAATGGTCGTCAAGGTTTCAATTGATTCTCGCCTCGGCGCGGCCACCTTCATCTTAATTGCTAAATAATAATTAATAAAACGTTAAGTTTATTAAAGTCGCAGGTTATTGCCTTCATCAGTGTCAGGATAATGTGAAGTCAATTGAGGTAGAGAAAACAGAATATGCGCCCTTAATTTACGGACCGCAAACTCAAGGTTTTGTATTTTGGCAGGTTGGCAGCCATGCCATTGCCATGTCACTAAACGGCTTAGTCTCGTACCCAGACCTATAACATTACGCAGCTGCGGATGAATTGTACGACCGCTGCGCGTACGCGGCGTAGCGGTGAGGTCATGAAGCAGCTGCGTAAAGTTGGGTCTGGGTACGAGACTATAAACGCCTAAACCGGAGGCTCTCTTTCGAGTGGGGCGATTCAACAGTCTGAAACTTGTGACCATGCCAGCGTGCACAGTGTGTACTCCCAGGAGAAGTTTATGCACGTCTAAAAAGATTTATGTTGGATGGTTGTCTTAGACATAAACGAGATCGAACGACTAGGCCTAATTATTTCCCAAAATACACGTAGCGAGTGATACGAGAGGTCAAAAGTCATCTTTAAAAGACCCACCCCTTTTCAATGCTGTGTTGTGTGTGTGAAAAATAATGACATGCATACCACCTACAAACCTTAAAAGTTTGCTGATGAAACTGGCAATGCACTCCTTCCCACCACACACAAACTACATAACTATACAATCCAACTTAATTATCCATTGTTGGGAGTAAATTGAAGAAGGGTGGGGGGCAGGACATCAGTGCATAAAGTAAATGATAACAGTTTATAGAGGTAAAAATATGAGGGAAACTGGCACCTTAACATTTTTACACGTAGTTCAACTGTGGTGCAACACATGGAGCACACACACACACACACGCACAACACATTGAAAAACAGAGTACACTAAGATTCTCTAAATGCATCGTGATTATTGGCGTGTTAAGCAGATTGAACAGATTTGGTGAGACGATGATAGTTAGGTAACATCTTGATCAGTAAATCCAACTGCTGTTGGTTGCTGGAATGCTGCAAGGAAACATTCGTAATTTCCATCAATAATGCCAAACTGTACTAGATCCCCTTTCCAAATAAGGGCAATCCAGGGGTTTGAAACAGTGTGCTGTTGGATTCTCCTGGTGTGTACAGTAGTAGCAAAAATGCACAATCTGAATTTCTGTACACCCTGGTGTACAAACGTACCCCCAAAATGATGCTTAGGACATTCACTAGTCATTAACTATTTGTAAAGGAGGGAAATGTTTTTAGTAAGGTTTATTATTGTTTGTAACCTCTGACCAGACATGAAGAACTTAATTTGGCACCACTGAGCCAACCTGACCACATCCCCATTCTGTGCCGGTGGCAATAGGTATGCATCCTTAAACATACATGCACTGAAATAGCTAATAGTCTGCTCCCAATAAGTATTACCTTCATGTGATATTTCTATGCGTGTACATAACAAATGTATTTCTCCATTCAAAAGGTGTACGTCGGTTATAGCTCGTCATAGCAACTGCGGTCTAATAGGATCGTGCCCAACTACGTCATTTAAACGTTACACTGAACCGAATAAAATGACAACATTCATCACTGGTTGTGTCCATGATCCATTGGCCATGTACAATAATGTATTATTTTGTATCATTTTTACTAATAGTTGTAGGTCCCTCCCACCCCCACCCCTTATTAGGCCACTTCAAGGTACTGTACAACATCCCACCCCTCCTCCTCCCCCTTTTCCAAACATTCTGAGTCCGCATTGCATATCAGCAAACTAATTAATAATTCAACATTGCATATTCCTATAACCATTAAGGTTATTAACATAAAAATTGGGAAATGTGGACTCATTTGAAGACCAGTATATATGGAAGGATTGAGCCAATTTAGAAACATGGATTGCATATGTCAGCTGACTTGATATGGAATGACCCACATACTTTACAACATTAAGTAAGTCCCAAATATTAGGTCATAGAGTACATAAACGTATAGCACATACCACAGTTTTCATTGTAAACTGTCTGTTCTCCCGGCCACATATCATGGTGTCTGGAGGAATGGTTTCAGCAGAGTCCACGCTGCACCCAGCTCCGATGACACAGCGACTACTGACAGCAGTGACCCTGCTAACACGAGCTACAAATAATGAAAGTAAAACAGTGGCTAGCATGACAACACTGTATTCATCGAATGTACACATGTACTGGGAGTCTGTGCATAGGTTATGTGCAGCGTGAGTACTATTTTAGATTGATAATGGCAGACTTACCTCAAAATGTATGGGATCAAAAAGGGACCTAACGCATGTTTTTTTTCAATTCTAGAAGTCTGAAGTGTCCTCTACACATTGTTTCTTATGCACTGAGAATCGAAATATTTATCATGGAGTTGTAAGGCTCTGTATTTTTAATTAGCCATAAATTTGAACGCAAGCGTTACATTTCAATTGCGCATACTAGAAATTTTATAATGTATGCACTAGGTCAAACGATCCCATATTCAATACATATATATTCATGCAATATGTATATGCCAGAATGTGCATAAATGCCTGTACACATATGCATGTGGACTCACATTTCACCTCAAATGTGTTGTTATCCCCAACCACCATGCTCTCAGAGTCTAAGACCAGTCAAGGAATTCCCGCCGTGAAGAACATGTGTGCATACACTAACAGCACAAATGACACTGTTTGCCAAAGGATACAGGCTCCAACTTCAAACACATTGCCATTGCCAATGATCATACACCGTACATTGGATGATCCAACATTTGATGGCTTGCTATGATGCAAAGATGAAACAGGAAGAAGGAGAAGCGGGAGTATGCACAAGGCACAACCATGGAACAAGAAAACATTGGAGAAAAAAAAAACAAAGTGAAGTGGGAGAACTGTTGCCTGTGCATCAAGATCAACTATATTCATACTGTGGTGCAATTACTAGACACAAAGAGAAAGTAGTGTTGTGCAGGAGAGGCTCAGACAACGTAGAAGGCAGAGGCATCATTTGGAATGGTGGTGGGGGGGGGGGGGCATAATGATGTCATTATGAAGTTAATTTAACAAAGTACAATATTAGCACCTGGATCTTTAAAATCACAATTGTGGTTTTGTGTGTATATAAGTGAATTAGGCATAAGGAAGCTGGACATCAAAGCTGTTTATATGTACTGTTTGTTCCCAGTGTATACAAACTGCATACATGCTACACACACACACACACACACACACACACACACACACACACACACACACACACGCACGCACGCACGCACACACACATACATACATACATGTACATAATAATATTATTATTATTATTATGACATACATACATACCTACATAGTGATACATACACAAAAACACACACACACACACACACACATACATAAATGTGACATGACAGAAAACAGGAACTAATGCACAATAGCACTGTCAGAAAGTAGAGAATAGAATAGACCAACTTCACGATGATTATTTTGTACTCTGGATGTGACGTCACATAGTTGTAGCGCTTGTTCGTTAGAAGTAAAAAGAAAAGTGAAATATGCTACGCAATGTTTGCAATGTGTGCGACAATACAAGCTCAAGACAGCAGACTTCTTCGTAACATACACACACGAGTGCTACTACGCGACATCACATCCAGAGTTCATCATGAAGCTGGCCTATTGGTGTACACCATACCGTACACACACATAGTCATATATGTGCCACACAAGAATAGCTCTTGTACCAGTGTGTACAGTTAATACCAATGGAAAGGACATGCAACTGCAACCGGCACATAGTAGAAACAGAACATGCATAACAGGAAATAAGCACACAGGTTAGCGAATAAGGGAAAGGTAAGTAAAGGTTAAATGTAGGTGCTAAATGTGTAGGTTAAGGGACATTACATGACATTACATTGCCATAGAGATGGCATCACATCATACAGCAATTTAAGCATGAACTGAATATATACAAACGATACAGTGACACACATGTACACACACACACACACACACACACACACACACACACACACACACACACACACATACCTGTTAATAATGGTAACCTTTTCCTGAATAAGGTTGTTGTCTCCAATGACAATCGGACCTCCTTCGGCTAAAACTCGAGCAGTTGGATGTATAACTGTACGCGAACCTGAAGTGAAGGGAAATATTTCTGATGACCCGGTAGCTAAGCCAACTAGCAAGTACCACACCTATGGTTACGTCTCCAACAAGTTGAGCTTCAGAACACACGACAGCATCTTTCGCAATTTTTATGTTTCTATAGGATCACATGTCGTTTGGCAGCAGCGAAACATGGTAGGTGTATATGCGTACCCTGAACTTTTCGGTTGAGTTCTCGATTTGCTTGCCTCTGACATTTTAATTGATGCGCGCCAAACGTTAATAATGACGTACTTGTTAACTGTGACTATATTTAGTATGGCTCAACTGTGGTGTGTAGTTTTTCACTGCGATAAAATAATAAATATAGCCCGATATCAATTTTGCATCACTGTCACAGCGTCGGATGATCAGTATGATGATAATAGCGATGCAACAGCCCTGTGAGCTACAGAGTTATCCGTATAGCTGCAAAACAATCTGTGGCCTTGTTTGGGATGAAAAGATATAAGTTATGCACCTTTGCAAACGCAAACCAGCCAATCTCATTTTCTCCAACATGCATGACAAGTCGTCATTATGAATACAAACATGTACATAAATTAAAGGGTGTGGTCTAGTCGCGGGGAAGCCGTATAACGACTGATTCTGGGCTGGGACCCAGCGGAAGCTCTACTGTTCAACGCAGCCGACAAGTTTTGAAAATTATCACGTTAGTGCATGACTTGGCGAGTTGCCGAACGCTATTGTCGAGGAAGGACACTACTAATAAAGTCGTGAGTTTGTATTGCGTGTATGCCGTCAAATTATAAAGTAACCTTCGAGTGCTACGGTACACGCATTTAGGTCATAGATAGAGACGGGGTGCCTGAGAGCATATGCTTCACACACCACAAGTGTCGATGTTTTGTACCTTGAGCAAACAGACCCTTCTTCTTACACGTTAGATAGCCTTTTATGGTAACTAGTAAGGACCGGTTGGTGTACCGCTGTACAGTTTTGCGGTATGTACGATTTGAGAGCAAACTAGTACCTCTTATGCCAAGGTAAGTCTAGGGGACACGTCACTGCGTTGATTGACACCTGTGTTCATCAGTTAGCGAATTCAGTCATCGTATATCGAGGTTAACCCCTGCCCATCTCTTCTATACACAACACACACACACCCACACAACACACACGCATACACACACATACACACAACACACAACAATACACACATATAACACACACATACACACGCATAACACACACACAAGACAAAAGCATGAGTCGCATTCCAAAATTTTTCAGGAAAAAAGAACAGAGCACAGAAGAAACACCAACGAAGGACGATGTCGCACCCCCAGAACAAGAGCTGTCCGGCAGCAACTTGAAGCGTTCAAAGTCTCTCAGGACCCCTCGTCCCATTGTTCGCAGCACCTTCATCCCCTCCACCGCCACCTTGGACCCAAGCGACCCTGAGTCGCAAGTCTCCCACCTGCAACAACCGGCCACACTCTCCAGGGGCGTGGCCACTTCGAACCCGGGCAGCCGTGCTGCCTCCCCTTACGTGGCCCAGACCGACGACGCCAGGATCACAACGGTGGTGAGTCCGATGGCGGAGACTACCGGTGGTCGCCAACG
Source organism: Ephydatia muelleri (assembly GCA_013339895.1). Taxonomy (NCBI): domain Eukaryota; kingdom Metazoa; phylum Porifera; class Demospongiae; order Spongillida; family Spongillidae; genus Ephydatia; species Ephydatia muelleri. The sequence continues at coordinate 7,316,468 of JABACO010000010.1, read as the reverse complement.
GTCCACCTCCATCAGCGCCAGACAGGTGGCGCACACGCGCAGCCGCTCGGTGGTGATGAGGGCCGAAAAAGGAGGACTGTCCAACCAAGTCGTCCTCGGACGGAGCAAGACTCCTACCTCGATGACCAGGATCTCGAACCCGCAGAAGCTCAAGCGGACCAATTCGGTCGAGAATGCGCTCGCGGCAGACCCACCTATGGCCACACACCCCACCAAGACGCCAGTCAAGTCGCCTGTGACCCGCACTGAGAGTAGCGGCTCCGCCAACGGCCGTGTAACGTCACCGTTGAGCAGGAGCGACGATCCCAAGGGCAGCAAGGTGTCCCGTGTCTTGGTCATGGGGGAGGGAACAGCCGACCTGAACAAGCTGGCCTCGGAGTTCTCCAAGTCTCTGTCCGGCGAGCAGGAAGAGGTGGATGGGGCCTCCATGAGCAAGTCGGGCTCCCTCACTTCCTCAGTGGGTGGGGCATCCGACTCCTCTCCTTTGAGCCCGTCTTCGTCCCACACCCACCTCCCAACCTCTCACACCTCCAGGTCAAGTCTCCCGGCGCCGCGATCGATTGGACCGGCAAAGTCGCTCGAGACCTCGGCCTCGAAGAGCCGGCTTGCCGTCCCGGGCCTCAAGGGGACCCCTCCCAATGGAGGAGGGGGCGGGGCACCCACGAGTCGTCCCGGCTCCGCCAAGGCCTACTACAGCGTGCAGATCACGTCCCACGTTGACGACCAAGAGAGGCCACGATCGGTTACGGCCACCATCGTACCGGCGTCGATGGGGGAGAGACGGGCCAGCGACGATTCCAGTCCGTCAAGCGGCCGAAACACGCCGCTGGAACGGAGAGCATCTGCAGAGCTGGACGGCTCCGTCAAGTCCTCCACGTCCATTGACGAAACTCTCAAGGCATCGTGCGAAACACCGAGGACTCCGTATCGGGTGCCAAAGGTCAGGACGGCGTTTACGGTTGGCGGGAACGAGCAGATGGGACTGAACGACTTGGAAGGGTCGGTGTTGCTGGAGGCGGAGGACTACAGGAGGATAGCTCAGGAGGTGAAGGCACTCAAGACCACACTGCTGCGCTTCAAGAGAGAACTGCAGAATGAGGTGTGTTATGGGGGGGGGTGGGGGGTGTTTGTGTGTGTGTATGTGTGCATGTGCATGCGTGTGTTTTGTAGTGTATGTACATTTTTTGTCGGTGTGCGTGTGCAATTTAGTGTGTGTATGTGTGTGTATGTGTGTGTGTGTGCATGTGTGTGAGTGTATTGCAGAGTGGTGAATAGTGTGTTCAGATGCTTGCCACTTCTGCGCATCAGTAGTGATACAAAATTTTCAGCACACTCATATAAAGACCCATCTTAAGTGGTTATGATTTTACTGTATCCCTGTTTGTAGATGGCCTCTTTTGTGTAGGAAATAACAGAATGTGTTTCATTTCAATAGTGTTTGGAAATGTAGGAGTGAAGTCATTGTTTGTAAACCTCTAGTTGGTTATGGATTAATTGTTCGTTGTTGTGGGCATTCAGTTCAACAAAAGCTCTTTCCTGCTACTATGTCATTGAGCCACAAAAAAACAAAATCTCATCCAGGGTACTGGTTGATAACATTCTGTGTGTGTTTGTGTGTGTGTGTGTGTGTGTGTGTGTGTGTGTGTGTGTGTGTGTGTGTGTGTGTGTGTGTGTGTGTGTGTGTGTGTGTGTGTGTGTGTGTGTGTGTGTGTGTGTGTGTGTGTGTGTGTGTGTGTGTGTGTGTGTGTGTGTGTTAAAGGGAACAAATGAGACTAAGGCTTTAGTGATAATCTTCATCCCATTCGTTCTGCAATAAATGTAGAGGGTTTTTCAACACACTGATCACAGTAGCCATCAACTTTGATTCTCCAGCTCTCATTTCATGAAGTCCTTTTTGTCTTTTGCTCGCACTCATAACATTGCGGGTGTACACTTGACAGACATAAACACCCCAATTGTTTTTATTCCCATAAATGTTTGTAAATGTCAGTACTTCTGTCAGAAAGTATTTTGTAAATGGATGTGTGCAGGGGATGTGAATGGATGAACACCATCCATTCCTACATGTATGTACATGTGTCAGTGCATGTACATCCATCTACAGGTATGGCTCTTAAACATCAGCATACACAAGACGATTTTGTCGTCAGTGATTCAGTAATTACAGATGTATCTAATAACAATGCTTTGTTGTAGTTACCCATCCCACTGCTAGCAGCAAATGTGTCAGACGGTACCTGTGAATGCCAATCCTTAGTCCAGTACAAAAACGCAAGGTTGAGCTATGTACAGTACAATATAATGCTTCAGTTCTCCAAGTGCTTATTGGGCTTGTCTTTCTGTAGTCGTCCCAACTTGGCTGTTGAATACCAGCTACATCACGCATTATATTGTGGATCAGCTTTGTTTTGTGGACCTTGCTCCTAGAAGACCACAAGTACACCACCTCATTCCCACTTCCTCCACTCGGTCATATTTGGTTGTGCCAGCTGGCACTAGTAACCTCAAAGTAGTGGTTAATGTCATTTGGTTCTGTGGACCTCAGACCTATAGTGTTTCTAATGTAATCAGCTGAGGTGTTGCAGAAGGCATCTATACATGTAGGGGTGTTCTGTTGTGAAAGGGGTGGGAGTGTGCTTTGGGTGGTGTTCCCATACTTTGTACATGTGCAAGTATCCATGTGATGAGAGGCATGTCTATCACCTAGAGATCCCATTTCATTGCTCCACTAGTGGTTTCCCCATGTATGACATGATTCCTTCTCTCATAGAGAAATGGTAGAGAATGGAATGCACATCGAAGTGTACACACACTAGGGCAGTTGGATTTTTAATACCCCCAGTGGTGAATCAGTATTGTATCACTTAGCTGTCACCAGACTGAATTGAACTGTCCTCTTGTCTTCATCTAGAACTTCATTTTCATGGCTAGCAATGAGTAGGAGCATCACTCGGATATGGAAGTATTGAAGTGCTACATGTTGTTGTAGCTTAGACAATTTGGAAATTATTCCTTTTTTCCCCTAATTTATGTACATATTCCTAGAGTTTGTTGTATAACAGGTTAGAAAATAAAGATTAACTACCATACTTGATTTTCCAACACATGCGCATAAATGTACTAGTGAGTCACCATTTAGCAATGCAGTGAAAGGCACTGGAGAGATGTATAGAGTGAACGCACTAAGATATGAGCACTGCAAATAGAAACTAAATGAATCACCAACTGGATGTAGGCGCACTTGTATACAAAAGCGCACAGGCAAACCATGCATAGCAGTATGTTCTCTTTGGTTCAATATTGTTGTATTTATGTATGCAGCAGTAATAGGTAAGACCATGTTACATGTCTGTCATACTTCACCCGATATACAGAGCTGCCACACATATGCATATAAATACACACTTACTTGGTTAACAGGAGCCCTATTTGTATTGCCCCCTTGATGTGTATGTGGGTATATTTTACTGTCTGTTGTTCGTCCAATTCTTATTTTAAATGAACAAACATCACACAGGTCATACTACACACCATAGTCTCATTTGATTTGATACATGTTATAACTACACCAGTAGTGATTTACATGTAGTCTGTTTTTCCATTTCAGGTTTCAGGAATCGTGCCTTCAACACCTGCTGACTCTAAAGTGGTTAGTTGCTGTTGGATCATGTGTTATTACCAATGCATGAGCAATATATCTTGTCACACACACACACTCTGATCCGTTCTAAATGGAACCTACTGCAGAACTATGATATCGCTCTTGCTGTAAGTTGCAACGCAATAGTACCGCACTTGTTATCGTCTGCTTATGGGGTGGGGGGAGGAGGTTACTGGAATAAAAGAAGAAAGGAATGCAATTTACCAGTGGCCATTAATATCTATTAATTGCCATTTGTGGTTGAATGGATGCACGCTTTGCTCCCTTTCTCTTAGGAGAAAGACAAGTCCAACGAAGAGATTGCCTCCTTGCAGAAGGAGAGCAAAGCCAAGAACGCCAAGATAGAGGCTCTGTCCTCCGAAATGACACAGCTCAGGGCCGATAACCTGAAGCTAGCTGAGAGCCTGAAGGAACTCGAGACTCACAGGAATGGCCTCCTCGAGAAGGTGGAGAGGCTCCATGCCGACAAGCACAAGCTGGAGAACAGATTGAACACTCTCGAGAATGCGCGCTACTATGAGCTGTCTGAGAGCATGTGTGTTGAAAGCCTTCAGGAGGAGGACCTGGATGGCTCGTTGCTAATGGTCGACGAGGTGGACGATGATTTAGGAGAAATGTCGAATTCCGATATCCATGTGAGTTCAATGATGCAAATGTTTATGGTGTCGAGTTTTGTTAACACGAGACAATTCTTTACCTCCTAAATCTCATTTTTCTGCATGCATACACTCTCTTGTTTCATCTCCATCTGCTCCTGTTATTCTCATCTTGTGCTCTTCCTATCGTTCGCTCTTGCACTCACCTTACACTTCCTTTCCACCATTCTCCTGCTATCTTGCACTTCTATAACTCTACTCCCATGCCTCCTCCCCACCCTTCCCCTTCACCTTGCACTCTTCCGACCTGCCTTCCCCATGTTTTATCTTCCTCTTCCCCAACCTTACTCCTCTCCCTCTCCCCCCTCTCTCTCTTCTCTCTCTCTCTCTCTCTCTCTCTCTCTCTCTCTCTCTTTCTCTCTCTCTATCTCCACCTGCTCCATCCCTTTCACACACACAAATTTTAGACCTCCAGTGAAGGTACTGGTTCGGGCAGTTTCATTCAGAGCTAAGCACGATCACTGCTTATTGCACAAACCTTTGGACGCACATCAATGTATTGGCACATTCATTGTGCCAAGCACATTGCATTGTGTACACAGGGTATAGCCTTCATTCCGTTCCTAGGATCTGCTCTGTCAGACTGATTTGTATTAATAAAATTGAATTGCTCCGTGTGTGTGTTTCATGACATTACATTTACACAGTTTTGGGGTGCTAGTTCAATCAGGCACGAATAATAGTGCAGTCGATGAGATGTCCACCTCACATTTCTTCCAACAGACCAGCCTCGCTTCCCTCCAATATTTCTGATAATTGCACACATAAATATTTATGATTCATATCAATCTACACTTAATCTACCTTTCATATGACTCAATTTGATTCCTTACGAAGTTGGTGAAAAATCATGTTATGTAACACTTGGAGGGCATTCTTACTGTGCGGAACGTGTCAAGCAATATGACCAGCACAATGAATAGTATCACAGCAGAAGCAATATAACAACAGTGGCACCTCAATATGACATGCTCAATATCAACAACAATTAAACAGTGTCATTCAAGGTAATAATATTATATTGAGACTGTAGGAGAACAATGATTGTCATTTCCTCAGAAAGCATAAAAGCTCAGTAACCAAATTGCCCATGAATTCAGTGACATTTAGTGATGTTCCACCAATGTTCAACTGCATTGTATCAGCAGCTCTGCTTTACTATTAACTGGTCCATTTGTTGACATCTCAACACTTGTAGCAGGATTGATTGCTGAATATGTACACAACACTAGTTAAGAATTAGATTTAGTACACTGTACAGTAAATTGCAGTTGCAGCCTGGATGGATTTCATCTACCTGTTGCTACTATGAGTAAACTGCAATGTACTAAAGTCATACACAATGCTGCTGTTCCGAACTTTGACATATGAAAATGTTCTGGTTTTAAACAAGGCTACACTTAAATAGGACTGGGATCAAAAATTAATCTCACAAATGAAGACAAAGGTTTTAGATTAATATCACTCACGATTGAAATTTTTTTACATGCATTACAGTAGTTAGGCAAATATTAATAATTCTGTTAAATTATTGCAAGCACTCAAGTAATTGTATCAAAACCCTCATAAATCAACATATTCTATTATCAGAATTAATATCAGAGCAAATTAATTTCTTATGTAGCAGCAGGATTAATTTCAAATTATCAGGTTCAATAGTAAGTCATGATTTGTTTAAAAGTTATTCAGGTTGAATTCTTTATTTAAAAAAATTATAATTCCACTATGTAATAAAGTAAAAATCGCCATTTGTGATTTGGGATTAAAATTATGTCAGTGAGTTATACAAATCAAGGTTTATTAAAAAGTGGTAGTGTTTTCAAGTTTGATTTGTGGTTTTGAATGTTTACTAATCAAATGCAAATTAAACTTTTTATATTTCAAACTCTCATTCAGGTTAATATGTAGTTCATTAATCCTGCAATTAATTACAAGTTGTCGTACATTATTGGATCCCATTAATTACATAGAAAGTATGATTTTATCTTTGCAAAAGTAATTATAATAACACAGTTCATGCATGTGTATGTATATAAATATAACTATATTTGGGAAAGTTTCCGAGAAAAGGGACCTAGCGTGTATTATAAAAAAGCATAATAAAAATGCCTTACGTTTGAAATGCTATAACTTCCGAAGGGTTAACGCTATCGTCTTCCTATTTTCAGCACTTCATATTACACCATTTCTCTATGGTAAAATACTTTTTGGGATCTTGCACTTGCTCCTTGCCAGTATTGCAACGTTCGATACCCCACCGGGTTCAAACCCGCCATAACTTTCTGTAGGAGTAATCAAATCGCTTCAAATTCGGTATGTAGGTAGAGAGGTCCTATACCTATTGATTTGTTCTGTTCGTTAATTTTTATGCCATCTGTTACGGAGATACAGTTGAATAAACTACGTGCACGTTTTCCCGCTTGATTCGCGCCAATGTAATAATCCCCGCCTCCCCATACATTGAGCGGAGCGCAATTTGCCCAAATCATTGGCGCGAAACGAGCGCGAAAATGTGCACGTAGTTTGTTCAACTGTATCTCCGTAACGGATTGCATAAAAATTAACGAACAGAACAAATAGATAGATATAGGACCTCTCCACCTACAAACCGAATTTGGAGCGATTTGATTACTCCTACAGAAAGTTATGGCGGGTTTGAACCCCTTGGGGTATCGGACATCGCGATACTGGCATGGAGCATGTTCAAGATCCCAAAATGTATTTTACCATAGAGAAATGATGTAGTATGAAGTGCTGAAAATAGGAAGACGATAGCGTTAACCCTTCAGACGTTATAGCATTTCAAACGTAAGGCATTTTTTTATTATGCTTTTTTATAATACACGCTAGGTCCCTTTTCTCGGAAACTTTCCATTTATTCCTATTATTGTATTCATTTACAATCCTTGCCTTCAGTTGCGAACACCTGGTATCTAACCAGGATAGGAACCGTAGGTTGTGCCTACTAAGCAGCACCATCTACCTCACCATTTTACGTGTATAGTCCACAACGCATCTAAGGTGGCTTCATAGCAATTGCAGCTTAAGTGCTAGTTGCGTGAAGCAACGTTCCCCGTGCCCCGCCCATGCGTTGTTCCGTGTAATAAAGTTGCTCGTGCGCTGCATTGCTTCATGCTTAACTTTTTGTTGCCAAAATACGTTGGCCTATGGATACAGTTTGAACAGACAGAAAACTTGATGAGGCAGTTCAGTGAATTTAGTAAATTATTGAACGCTATGGCAGACTGTATAATTCAGATCTGACTGAATCGATAGTTTACGGCGGTCTGTTCTGTAACAATTTCATTCCATTGTGGTCCATTGTTTTCCAATTGTTGCATTTCAAACATGAAATTTTTTGTGTCCACATGCACTGGTATAAACAACAACTACTGTATCTGCAGCATATGTAAGAAATTAATGGAACATGTATATTATCTGTGTCTGCAGCAATAATATTTTGTGTTTTTAGTAAATTAATATAACTGCTTATGGTTGGTAAAAGTCTCACATCTTAGGTTTTGGCTTTTTAGCACTTGAAACACGTGTAGTTTTGCTAGTTGTTGTTGTCTTTGATTGCACTGCAAACATAGCTGGGCCTGTTCCTGGTACTGCAAAAATCCCTGGACTGCCAAACCTTGAGGGCATCTTAAATGCTGGGGTTCCATTAAACCCAGATGTATTGAAAGCTTGGGTTGGTGATGACGGACTGTGCAGGTAAACATCATCCGAGTCGTCTACATCTGGATCATCTTCAACTTCAATCGTTTTGGAAGCTGGATATGTCTGTCCAGTCGACATTTTGCGAGACTTACGGGAGGTTTCAGATTCAGTCACACCGGATTCCTCTTCCTCCTTGACTGTTTTTGCTGTCTTGGTCTTCTTAACATTTTCGTGAGCGGAAATTTTGCTTGGATGCATTGTGCTTCGCAGGGGTGATGGTTCAGGTATATCTTCGTCATCTTGGTCCTCGTCTATCCTGATGTACACTTGAAATGGACTTCCAGGTATGTGGGCCCCAGACCATCGGATCGAGATGGTATAATCACCTGATGCTTGTGGATTATAGGATGCCTTCAACAAACGCGGATTCGACTCATCAGGCGCACACTCAATTCTAAATGCTCCCTTCACTCCATGAACACGTATGACCATTTTCCCAACTCCAGCTCCCTTTGTGTTGATGGCAAATTCGGCTGGCTCACCACTGAGCACCCCGCTCTGAAGACCCGGGCCATACGCCTTGACCAAGCTTGCATTTGGGGCACTGCGCACTGCAATCTTGAACGGGCTTTTAGGAATCGCCACACCACTCCAGAGTGCATTGATGTAGTAGGTGCCATGATCAGGAGCATCAAATTTGAGGGAGTAAACCTCATTGGTCTGTGCAACAAAGAGCTTTGGAGCAGACGCGTTTTTGGGACCCTCAGCGTTGACTTCTAGTTCCCCGTGACCCGCCTGATTAGTATCAATGAAAAGATCGATGGGATTACCTGCTATGTGCACAGCTTTGGGGTCAAGGGCAGGCCCATATGCTCTGCATTTAGCAGCATTCGGTGCAAGGACAACTTCAAGTGGAAATGGGCTTCCATTAATGTGTTTTTCACCCATTTTCACATTCACCAAGTACTCTCCGAGAACAGTGGGTGTGTAGGTTGCTATGTAAGTCCCATTCATTTCATCAGCAAGTGTAACAGGAATGTTCTGCTTTGGGGAAGTGATTGTTGTTGTCAACCTTTTTTTCTGGAGCAAGTTTGGATCAGGAGAGTTGATTTGGAACGTTGTTTTCCTACCACAGAATGCAAGTGAAAGCCCTTCACCAGTAGCAGAGCATGAATCAGCATCCAAGGAAGGATCCACAGCAATCGAGAATGGACTTCCATTTATATGCTGATCTCCCAGCATTATTTCAATGGAATGGTTACCAACTTCCCATGGAACAAAAGAAACCATGTAATTGCCTTTCCCATCTGGAGAAATTTCCGGCTTATACATGGCACTTTTGCCACGGGGAACTATTGTGGGTTCCAGGCTTCCAGCACCACTGGTGTGCACAGTGAACTTAATCGCTTCCCCTGCACGACCTTTACCAGTCATTATAGCATGTCCGGTGGCCTGCACCTTGTTTGCATCACACACTTTCACATTAAAAGGAGTTTGAGGTATGTTGCTTTCATCCCAGCGGATTGAAATGTTTTCATCACCAATTGTCTCAGCTAGAAGTTCAATATCATGTGTTTCTCCCTTATCCTCAATGCTCTTTACTGTGACATACACGGAGGATTCTTTAAGCGATTCACCAAACGCAACTGAAAGCTCCCCTGGGCCTGCTTCGTGTGTGCTGATGGTTACTGTGTACGTTTGTCCCACTTGCATTGCAGAGGGCAGGCGTCCAAGCACTTGACATTTCTGTGGGTCAATAGCATTAAAGGAACAAGGGCTCCCCAAAATATGGTGTCCTGCATATATGGCAAAAATCTCAAATTCTCCTGGCTCAGCTGGCAGAAAAGTACCTTCAAGCATACTATCCGATTTTGCAGCTAGAACAATTGGGGTGTCCACTGTTGGTCCATGGACACTTGCCTTTATTTCACTAGCTAAGCCACTGGCTCCCTTATTTACATCAATTTCAATTTTGACTGGTTTTTGAACAAATGCTGTGGCATTTTTCAGATTTGTTAAACGAAGTGTGAATTCTTCTGGGGATGCCTTGAGCTTGGCATTCTTAAACCCACTGAGGTATGTGGCCACTATAATTTCATCGACTTTCGGATCTGCAAATTCTGCTGCACTGATTGGACACTGTACTCCTATGCGCTGGTCAATAAGTGAGAAGAGCCTTTCGAGATTTTGTGTAGCATTAGTGGGGTCCATTTTTTTCCAATCAGAACATATTCCTGGAAAGCATGCATCAGCAAGTGCTCCAAGATTGACTCCTGAATTCCAGTCTGTTGTAAGGTTCTTGATATTGTTTTGAGGAATAGTTTTCTGTATCCATTGCAGCACTTGGTCATTCCATGGACGAAAAAAGTAAGAGAGGTATGTCATGATACTTAGCTCATCAACTTCAGGACTAGTGAGGTCTTCGGGAGTCAGAAGCTTTGGAATGCTAAAGTGAAGCTCAGCTAAATCCATACCAAGTCTGCAGTTTGCCAAACCATCTGATGAGCTGAGAGAATAATGGTTTGGACACACACCAGGCTTTAGTCTGTCATTCAATCCGCAGAGTGCCCTACCATCATTCCAATCTGTGCTGAAGTTTTCGATTCTGTACATTCCAATCAATACATTAATCCATTGCAGCATGGCTTTTTTGGTTGAAAGCCCTCTTCCAGAGCTCTTTATCTGATACTTTAAAATCAGGGACCATATCAAACCAAGAATAAGCTTCAAGTTACCCTCGTATATGTCTTCAGGTCCTACAAATAAAAGGAAACGAAATGTGGTTGAAAGCAACTGAAATTAATTCCTGCTGCATTCATTTTCACGAAAGATAAACACACTCCTTTCATTTCATAAAATGGTGGTCTCATTCCTATGTATATGTGCCATGCAAGGGCTGTGTTTAGTTGCCATCGCAACCGCACGTCGCATTCTGTAACTATATTTATGAATGAGCTTGAATAACGGGCTCAATTTTAAACGCACATCGTTTGCCGCCTTGGCACAAAATACTTATCGTTGTATAATCATGCCGTCACGACAAATGCGAGTTTCCGATTCTTTTGAAGGTATTCAAGCTCGGGATTTTTATCAAATATAATGTTCCACTTATCAAGCAAACCAAAATGTACTACTATATATAATATTCATCTTAACTTGACTTTGACACATTACTAAGTCCGAAAGCAATCGGCTCCTGTTTGATTTAGCGAAACTAAAACTAGAGCCGCCTCCTCCTGTCCCCTGGTACATGCATAAATATGTTCCCCACGCAGTATCGAATTCAAAGGCATTTGTTGACAGCTGCGGCTTTGTATAGCACCATGCCATAGAAAATGTGTCTACCACATTGTATCAATGTGCATGAGAACTTTTTGTGGTTGTTGTTATTTGATTGTTTTTGTTTACACTTTCCCATGCAGGAGCTTACCAATGTTAACCAGCTTGATCCCTTGTTCAGAAACGAAGCGTAGTGCTGTGGCGATATTTTCGACGCATTGAGCTTTGATTTTGGGTGTTTTGTTATATTTTCCAACTGTTTTGGGTGCCGCAAGTTTTTCAAGAAGTTCGATTAAAAGCAGTCCATCTTTCAAGTCTGTCGCTAGGCTAGTTATCTGGTTCTTTGGGACTTTCAAATGGCCTCTGAGGCGATCATTGCACCAGTTCGTGAAGGTTCTTTCCTGAGTCTGCTTCCACTTTTCGCTCATTGCTGCAACTTAAAAATCTGCAGATATACAACTGTTCAGTTGGGTGGGGCTCGTCTCAGTGCATAGATGGGTGGGGCACTTGTGTACAGGAAACACGGTTTGAGCATATTCACTGCTGCGTGATGATCAATGTATGCAATTACAGTGTACTATTACCACTCGTACATTGTATACGTTGGAGTGGGAATGAATCTAAGAAACGTGTGACATTGTAGCAAGCTCTAATTCTTTTGTGCTCCCAGCAAATTTCGACAGTATAAGAGAGTAAGATTTAAACATGTTGATACACTGTCAAATATGTTGCCGAGGTCGTTCGACCACCGGAGATTTCTTCTCTGCGTCTGCTGGAACATACGGCTGCACAGTGATGTCTCTATTTTCAATACAATTCACACATTTTAATAGAATACTACACATAACTAGTACTGGAAAGTAACTATCGCAGCGTAGTGTTTTTAGGGAACTGCAGCCTGGACACCCTTAGTAAGACTTAAAAAACTGCCTCCTATTTTATGAGCACAATAATGCATTATCAGTAATGTCTAATGACCTAAACGTCATCTCGTACACCTGGGTATACAGAAATTCAGATTAGTGATTTTGTTACTGGCAAATATCACATTGTATCATTTTAGAGCTATTGTTGATATGTCGGAAAATACAGCCTTAGGATGTCTACTTGCAGAAGATGGGAAGGCAGTCATCACTCCATCCTCAATACTCTTCAAAATATGCTTCCTCATTGCATTCTGTTTTATATGATAAACAGCTGGATCTTGTCCATTACAAATGGAAGTGATAAAGGCCACAGCAAGTAATCCACAGTCACATGATCATTCCTGCATCTGAACATCAACAAACTCAACAGAAAAAAAAAAATTTCTGGTGTTTGAAGTAGGTCACTTATAAGCATCAGGGTAGATTTGGGAAGCTCTTTACCACCACCGCTGTCAAATTTTTTGACACATCCTATTTGGCAACCAACAGTGGATAGAGCAATCCAATGATTTTTGTTTATGTTTCTAAATCTGCACAAACTGGCCCTTTGGTGGAATCATTGACAAGTACAGGTTTGAAAGCTATCTATGGATGAGTATTGCTGTTTCAGCATAAATTTAGGCAACAGTTATGATAAGGTCATCCAGCCAGCTTGTCGGAGAAGTAAGTTTAGCCTAGTGGTACATTCTCAGTTTAGCATCACAGCAAGTAACCCAGGTGTCTTCCTCATCTACATCCAATTTCTTCTGTTAAATCCATTACGCTCAAAGCTTCTTTTTCATCACAATTAGTGCAAGAATGTCCTGGGTGACAAGTATTAGAGCAGGAAGTTTTTTGTTTCTTTTTGCAAGAGCAGTACTTGGCATTGTTATATCTCATTTTGCATGCAAATGATAAAGATGCTTGAGCATCCAATAAAGAAGTTTTGTTGCTATGAGATGGCGCTAATGATTTTATTATTGATGCTGTGTGAGTGCAGTTCTTGTTCTTGCAATTATCCCCTTTATGGCAATGTGAGGTGCATTCAATCTGTTTCTTCTTGCAAGGGCACTTTTGAGTACTGCAGCATGCTGTGCACTTGTGCACTTGCACCTATTTTTTGAAAATGCACTCCATATGGTGTACTCTCTTTCGAAGCCTCTCGAATCGACACACGAGCAGAACTTTGCCGTCCTTTCACTGATAGACAGACGTTCCCTTCAAAAAATTCAAGATCACAAGCAGAATAACATTTGTTCAACACCCCTGACTTGCACAGCAAACGGTACATGGCACAAGTCCTTCCAACCACCTGTACAATTATGCAAGGCAGTCCATTTGCGTCAGTGGAAGCCCGATCAATGCGAGGATTCTCGCAGCAGCCTACATGAAACACTTAAATTTGTGCTGAAGGTTGTATTTTACCATCATCCTTTTGGCATATTCTTTAACTGCACTTTGGCGAACAGACAAGTGCTTCTCTATGGTAGCCAAGACCCTCCAATTTGACTTAAATATAGCCAAAGGAACCAAAAAGCATTGTTTAGGTTAAAACATGTACTGGGCACTGATGAGTACATTGTTACCAACCTCTTCATGTTCCTCACCATCATCTTTTTCCTCAGCACCAACCCCTTCATTTTCATTTGCACCAACCTCTTCATTTTCTACATCATCCCCTTGTTTTTCCTGTTCATTTTCCTCATCATCCTCTTTGTTTTTTGCTCCGCAACATCACTTCATTTTCCTCATCACCCCCTTGTTTTTCTTCTAGACTAAACTCTTCATTTTCCTCATCATCATCAGTTTCATTTTCCTCTTAATCATCCTACGCTTCCTCTGAAATTTCTCTGTCACAAGGCTTCAAACATCTTCATTTAACTGTCCCCGAAAGTTGACATCAGGAACCCTTGGAGGTTGGCCAAATACTAGTGCTGTCATGAACCTGAGTGTTCATTGTATCTGCAGAGACATAAAATACTGTGAAACATTAAAGGCATATAATGAGATATGACTTACACACATGACAATATGTGGAAGCCATTGAGAACAAGGTAGGGATTGATAGCCACATTCAACAACTTTCGAACTCATCATTCTCTCTAGTGTATAGTGTGCCTGCCTGACTAACCCTTGGGATTGGGGATGGTGTGGACAACCACTGATTAGCTGCAAATGACCTGGCCATGTAGAAACTACATCTTATATCAGTTGTTTACAAATTCTTTGCCATTATCACTGTGAATAACCAAACAATAGAAAAACGTAGTTTTGCAATGACATGGTTGGCCTTCTTTTTCATAACAAAATGAAACTTGGACCAATGATCCACAATGTGTAATATCCAGTTGCAACCATTATGTGGCATATGCCTCATATCAATCAGATCAATCTACAGGTATGTATAAACATTTCTTACATCAAGTAAGCCCATTAACCCTAAAGAAGGGGATTCCTCATTAACCGAAGGGCAATTAAATACAGCAGTATACTTCTTTGATGGGGGAAAAATATATATCTACAACAAATGGATCAGTATGTTGCAGAAATCACGTAAAAGCTCATGAGAGTGAGGTAAACATGGATGAGTGAAAGCGTTTGTCATTATAATACCCACTTTTGTATGGGAGAGACCTACACACCAATCAAACTTGTCTGACATATAGGCATCTGCGTGCATGCTGGCCACACTTTGTAAAGACAATTGGAACAGGTTGAGACTTGCACTTGCTTTGTGCCCACAATTTGTAACCTAAGCTGCTGCGCTGTGATATTCATTGTATTAACACAGGCACACCAAATGCCTTGTGTGTGGTAATGTTAGCCAAGTTGGCATTTTCAAGTCAGAAGATATAATTTTGTTTACAGCAGATCTCAGCACTCTTAAACTCACAGCGAAGTCAGAACCTTTTCTTGCATGCCCCTCCCCCTCGTACAAACAGATCGACAATTGGTTCTCACACAATCTGCGTACTGAGTATCTCTTTCTTTTAAGGTCATCAGTTACGCTTGAACTACTTCAACCAATCGTTTATAATCATGCAGGCGCAAAAGAGAATACTTACCAGTGGCCTCCGCATATGTGATCAGTCCGTTTTACCTCAGCTAATTACTTTTCCGCCAAATTATACCCTGAGCGTACTGCGGGGCGATGCTGCGTGGCTGATTAGAGGTCTGGAGTGGCATATGGTTGAAACATACCATGCGCACGGGCCGGGGAGTAATCCAAGTCCAGCCAAGACACACCCTCTGAATATGAGTGTCGTATCTAGGAGTAATGGTTTTTTCTCATCAGTTTGGTTTGGCTTATGCAAATGAGCGCCATTTGTGATGCCCCGCGCGCGCCCCAAGTCGCAATCCATCTGTATCAAAAATAATTATACTATATACAGATATACTGCACACAGCATGCATCACACACACACACCATATACGTGCACACCATACACCCACACACATACACACGCAAGCAGTGGCGTAGCTACGGTAGGGCCTGGTAGGGCATAGGCCCTACCAGCCGAGATCAGCATCATCATGCAATGTATATATACTAATTCTTGAAGTGATTGATCATAACAGCACTAGCGCCGGCTTAAGCCTCGAGTTGTGACTTTGAGCATACGAGTACGGCACTTGTTTTTCCTCTGGACCAAACTCTTCATGCATGTGACGTGGGAAGAGGTTCGACATTGTTGCTTCCTAGGGGGGAAAAAAGAATTTATATGTTGAAGTAAATTCACTGTTGTAACAACGGTATTATGATGATAGTTGCACATCAGAACATTGAAATGGGAACAGAATGATATGCCGAAATGTTCCCCGCCCCCCCGCCCCCCCCCCCCCCCCCCCCCCCCCTGTACGATCAATACTACCCTGGCTACGCCACTGACACAAGCACACACACGCACGCACGCACGCACGCACGCACACGAACACCCACCCACACACACACACACACACACGCAAGCACAACGGTTAGTTTTTTTTAAATAGTTATGCCCATTATTGTAGTTAATTCACATCCGGTATTTGTGGTACATTACTCTCAGTGCTATGCACCTTCACGCATCGTTTGAAGAATGCGCGTGGGTTGTCGTAGAGGGATGGAGACACACAAACCGCATATACAGTGGACTGGCAGTGTCAAGTGTCGTTCGCTATTGTTTGTGGTACTTCTGTACGCAGTCCAACCATCCAGTAAGTGTTGAAGTATTATGCCGGAAAGCTGCATTTTAATAGTGTCCGTAATAGTTCATATCATTAGTCGCAATGCTGTTACTTTTTGTCCCTCAAGACACCCTGAAGTGCTTCATTTTCTTTTAAAACATGCTACGGTAACTCTCCATACGATAGTTAGATGTGTGTACTTTAAAATCGGCTTAGCACAGAAGAACCCGCAGGTCGGATCGCAAACGTTAGCGCGATGTGACTTCTGTTGAACAAAGTCACGGTACTTATAGGAATGCCCCAACTAGTAAAAGTTTGTCTCGACGAGTTCCCATAGCAACAAATACATGGATGTTAGCAGCTCTCTTTACTAGAGGCAAATCGCTTGTTTTGTAGAGCTCTATACGCAGCTGCAAGAAAGTACCGAATCAAAAGGAATATTTTGCTAAGCAAATTGCATGTCTTACTATAACCACTTCATTAGTGAACATATCAGAGGTTGTGGAAGCCGGCGCTTAAAGCGTACGCCTGCAGTGCAGAAGTAATTCCCTCTCCACCATATGCATACACAATGGAAATGGACGAAGTACACCACTGACCATTACCACAAACCTACTACGATCCACAAATTAGCAGTGTATTTTAGTCATATCATGCTCTTCGATTATCCCTTTATTAGTGACACAAGCTGCACAGAATACCACGGAAGCGACACCTACAGGTCGGTTGTTATATTTATAGCACATCATTACTGTTAAAATCAATAAGTGAAGTTACGCCATCCTCATCACAAATTAGCAGTGTATTTTAGTCATATAATGCTCTTCGATTATCCCTTTATTAGTGACACAAGCTACACGGAATACCTCGGAAGCGACACCTACAGGTCGGTTGTTATATTTATAGCACATCATTACATTATTACTGTTAACACAGTCACATCAATAAGTGAAGTTACGCCATCCTCATCTGCAGGTCTGTTGGTACTGAAATGGAAAAGTTATATGTTTAGCCATGTAAAATAGATTCAACACTAAGAATTGGAACAAATTAATCTCACTATTTATTACAGAGATCCTAACCTTTCCCTCTTTTTTTTTTTTTTTAACAGAAACATGTTCGTGTTGGTCTGGATCAAGTACCTTGTCAGGTTACGTGCAATACACGTTGTATAGCCAATACTAATGGGTCAGTATTCTATTCAGTTAAGCTACTTGAAACTACTTCAATATCAGGTAAAATTTACAAAAATAACACCAAGAGTATATTACCACTGCAATATTTTTGGTACCAGCTAGCTCATCACTTGCCTCTACAAGCATTGCAGAATCAGGTTTGTAGCTGTGCAAACTACTGTACAGTGATGATAAATACAATGCCCCATCCTAGTTCTATCCACATCCTTGCCAGGAACATCAGGTTAGTGTGAGCAGGTGGTGCAAATTTTATCTTGCACTAATTGTTGCACCTGGACTTTAAGCTGCCAGGTCCACATCAGGGACAGGTAAAAAAAAAAATTTACATCACCTGATGAATAATTACACTTTTGCACTCAGCATCCTTGCCAACAACCATAACTGTGGCAACAGCTGGTAAGGATATTGTAGTATACAAGGTACTATGCAGTAACCATACGTTTCCTGACAACAATAACTGCACAGGAGTGACATGTAATAATAATGCATGGTGTACATCTCATTCATGTCCATACCTCCCAGTTCATTCAACTTACATCATCGAAATTTGTATCTGGTATTTAATAGAGTACTAAACCTTTTAATAGAGCACTAAACCTTTGTATCTGGTGTTTAATAGAGTACTAAACCTTTTAATAGAGTACTAAAACCTTTGAATCTGGTGTTTAATAGAGTACTAAACCTTTTAATTTTTCTTTCAATTATCAGCATTCACATCTGAATCAAGAACTGCACCAAAGCAAACAAGTAGGTTGAATATGATTTCATTTGCAATTCTTTTACATCTTACACTACACTCTCATCACAGGTTTTCCAACACCCACAGGTTTTCCAACAACGGCAGGTTTGTTTTGTTTTCTCCATACCTCCCGGTTCATTCAGCTTACATCAACTTTGTATCTGGTATTTAATAGAGTACTAAGACTAATAACCTTTTGCTTTTAATTACCAGCATTAACCACATCTCCATCTGGAGATAACGCACCAAAAATGCAAACAAGTATGTCAAATATTACTTCATGTGCAATTCTATTACTATCCTTACACTACACTCTCATCCAGCTCCAACACCCACAGGTTTGTGTTGCTTTCTATACTAAGCACATATGCATTCCTGATGCCCTAGGCACCAAGTGCCATGGATACCTACAACAATACAAAAAACATGATTTTCCCTTAGCAGCAAACACATAATCCATTTCTGTCATCACTCAATTGCAGCCCTTTTAATGCACAGTTTGAAATACAGTTTCATTTTCGG